>JAQQPU010007798.1:14674-28639 GCA_029168905.1 Artemia sp. Kazakhstan ARC1039
CCCCCCCCCCACTACCTGAAAAAAACCCTCCTAAAAACTTCTGTATGCTTCCCAATAACCAATACTATATGTTAACATTGGGTAAAGTTCATAACTTTTAGCCCTCCCCCCAGGGACTTCGGGGAACTAAGTCATCCTAAAAGACATAGTTATCATATTTTCGACCATGCTGAACAAAATGGCTATCTCAAAATTTTGGATCGGGTGACTTTGGTAAAAAAGTGAGCGTGGGAGGGGGCCTAGTTGCCCTCCATTTTTTTGGTCACTTAAAAAGGGCACTAGAACTTTTAATTGCCGTTCCAATGAGCCCTCCCACGATATTCTAGGACCACTGGGTCGATAAGATCACCCCTGGGGAAAAAACAAAAAAACAAATAAACACGCATCCGTGATCTTTCTTCTGGCAAAAAATGCAAAATTCCACATTTTTGTAGATAGGAGCTTGAAACCTCTACAGTAGAGTTCTCTGATACGCTGAATATGTGGTGTGATTTTCATTAAGGTTCTATAACTTTTAGGGGGTCTTTCCCCCTTTTTTGAAAATCAGCCGAATTTTCTCAGGCGCGTAACTTTTGATGGGTAGCACTAAACTTGATGAAAGTTATATATTTGAAATCAGCATTGAAATCTGATTCTTTTGATGTATCTATTGGTATCAAAAACCCGTTTTCTAGAGTTTCGGTTACCATTGAGCCGGGTCGCTCCTTACTTACAGTTCGTCGATACGATCACCCCTGGAAAAAAAAAAATAAATAAATAAACACGCATCCGTGATCTTTCTTCTGGCAAGAAATGCAAAATTCCACATTTTTGTAGATGGGAGCTTGAAACCTCTACAGTAGGGTTCTCTGATACGCTGAATATGATGGTGTGATTTTCATTAAGGTTCTATAGCTTTTAGGGGGTCTTTCCCCCTTTTTTTGAAAATCAGCCAAATTTTCTCAGGCGCGTAACTTTTGATGGGTAGCACTAAACTTGATGAAAATTGTATATTTGAAATCAGCATTGAAATCTGATTCTGTTGATGTATCTATTGGTATCAAAAACCCGTTTTCTAGACTTTCGGTTACCATTGAGCCGGGTCGCTCCTTACTTACAGTTCGTTACCACGAACTGTTTGAAAAGTGCATTGGTCTTTTTCTAACAGCCAATATAATTGAAAATTAAACTCTATGTCTTGCTTTCAAGATGCATGCAGAAGAATTGTTTCTTTTGCTTGTTTAGTAGCTTTTCTCAAGATTCTATTGACTTCATTTTGACCTATTGGCAACCCAAGCGATAAATTGGGGGCTCCAATCATCCGAAGGTTTTTATATTAATCAAAATGTTTCTGAAATTTTATCTAGGATTTTCTTACCTATACTTGTTTTCACCAATACGGCACTTTTTTGTATGTTTTATCACAATGAAAGAAAAATCATTTGTTTTAATTTAAAAAAGCCAAGATTGACAGCCTATACTTACCGCATCTTCAATGACCACACGAGTTACTCTCTTTACCTTTTAGTTTACTCCGAAATGCTGCTTTTCAGCTTAGCTTAGACCACCCAGTGTTTAAATTTGAGTAGTAGGGTCAATAATAATCAAAATTTTATTTTTATCAGTGTTTTCACTACGGATTCCACCATAATATTTCAAATTCATTTCCTTGTGTTAGAATTATTGCTGTTTTGGCATTTTTTTTGTTCTCGTCGCTATTATATCCTTTAGTTTAAGTTCATTAACCTATTTTTAATTAATAACTTGCGAGAAGTGCTCTCCTATTCAAAGTATGTTTTCTTCTTTTCTTATCTGCACGCTAATGTTTTCATTTCCTTGGTTTGTATCATTATTATTTGTATTATTTTTTGTCCTTATCCTTTTTTACTTCGATTTGACAAGAAGGATAAAAATAACATAGTCCGTGGCAGGTCCTTTTTTTAATGTGCCTTTTCTAAAAAAAAAATTTATCATTGGTCAGCCACGCATAAGTACACCCAAAGAAGGAAAACTTGGCAAAATTCCCAGTCCAATCATACAGCCTTGTTCAAAATAAAATCACTGTTCCCAAAGACAACAGCATATTGATGTGTTTATCTAAGCTAACACAGCTTTTTCAATTTAGTTAGCCATTTATTTGAAAGTAAATATATGAGGATCGACAGACAGAAAGAAATAAACAAACCAATAAGCTAGTTGATCATTATACAAAATTCATTTTTGTGACAAACATGTTTTGAAAGGATCTTATAGCCCTCCAGAAGCCTTAGGACCGTCATTCCATTTCTAATTATTCTGGAGAAGTTTTATTTTTCCAGAGATATTTGTTCCGGCTTTTGTTTACTCATCACTGCCTAATCAAAGTTGTCTAAAGGTCCCTTAGTGTCCGTCTCTATTATTCAATGACTGCCAAGGTTTTCCTCACAATTTTCTTGCCTCATTTGTCACATATAAATATTAGGGAAAAGTCTTTAAGTTAGGGCCTAATCATTCCTTGGCACGTGTGTGAGCACACTCCGTAATAGCAAAGTAGCATATGAATTAGGTGTAATCGTCCATGACCCGGAAAAAGGGTCCAGGTCTTAAGGGAATATTTCCGGTAGAGAATAATACAGATAGACGATGAGAATTTCAACATGAAATCATTTCTCGACTTCAAAATGGAATAAAATTTACATAATTCAGTCCCATAAAGCGGCAGGAACTACTCCCGACATGTGATATGAAAATTCTCTTAAGTAAACAAATAAGCGAAAAGATGTGTTGACATAGAAAAGGAAATGGCCCATTTGAAAACGGATTCATTATGAAATGTGATATCTGGGAAAACACCCCTTCAAAAACTATATAAAACCAAAAAAACGAGGGGGTACTAACTTCCAACTACTGGCCTTACTCCAAAGAGAGACTGTTGTACTGCACTAAAGAGTTAAAAAGTACAAGCAAGCTAACTTGATTGGTTCTTCCGTATAAAATTTTTAGCTAATAAAAAAGATGAAAGATTTCCGAGTAGCAACATCTTTACAAGTAAACTCTCTGTTGCTCTGTGGCTGCATTGAGGAAAAATCCGGTACTTGCATGAACCCCGACCTAATATTCCTCTAATATGTTTCATATGTTTCATAAGGTGAACTTGATTATACTTGTTTCTTTTTTGTATGAAATTCTTAGTTAATAAAAAGAATGAAAGGTTTCCGAGTAACAACATCTTTATAAGTAAACTCTCTGTTGTTCTGTGGCTGTATTGTGGAAAAATCCGGTAGTTGTATGTTATACCCTCAACCTAATATTCCTCTAATATGTTTCATATGTTTCATAAGATGAACTTGGTAACTTGGTTCTTTTGTATGAAATTATTAGTTAATAAAATGAATAAAAGGTTTCCGAGTAACAACATTTTTACAAGTAAACTCTCTACTGCTCTGTGGCTGCATTGTGTAAAACCTCTTTAGCTACTCCATCTCTTTGTTTGAAAGATTTCTTAAAGAGTAATAAAACAAACTTAGTTTAAAAATCCCAAAAATACGGTTTGTTTTTATTATTTTGTAAATGAATTTGCTCTTCCAAATCTTTAGGTTGTTACATAATATGAAGGGTATTAGAAGTTGGTTAAAAGTTATCTCTTTTCAATGAAACTAATTGTTAATTAAAATGAGTCTCAAATGATCGACACCAAATAAAAAAATAAGTAAGTCAGGGGCAGTATAGAAACTGCTATGAAATTCCCCCCTCCCAAAAAAATACAATTTATTGTAACACGAACTTTACATTCAGAAAGAAGGCGTACCGGTAATCTATTCAGAGAATTTAACAGATCTTCAGGGTTTATTTTTTCCTCAATAAACTTACAACAAAAGGCGCTTCAACGTAGTCTCGTCCATAAGCCTCTGTGGGCAGGAAAAGATATTAAAGAAACAAAAATGAAACAAACACATAAGAAAATTCAACATGATGCATTCACATCTTCAAGAGAGTCACCGCACACACACACACACACACACACACAAACCCCACACACCACATACACACACACACGCACACACACACACAAAAACATAAACTAGTTGGCAGGATGCTGATTGTGGGCTTAAACGTAGTTGTTTTGCTTCTATTTTTTGTGACTCGTTTTCCTAAAGTCTTCGAATTTTTGTATTTTTGTACTTGTGTCACATAAATTTGTGAGCCATTCTTTGACCACTTTTGAATCTTAAATTACTCCCAATGTTTATCAGTATACTTACTTCCAACAACAGTGCAATAATGCAACATTAAAATCTCCCTCTTGTATTCTCCAATTCCATTCCTCTTAACATTTTTAATAAATGGTCTGCTGACTGAAATTAGAGACCCCCTAAAGTTCAAAACGCCTTAAGCATAAGCAGGTGGAAGAACCGCATGACTAGACGTGTTTTGCTGCTAGATTTTGAAATATCAGACTGGTGATGAACCATAAATTGAGCACAGCAAAATGTATAAAACAAACCCTAATGCCGAAGTCTTGATAGCGCAACGGTTAAAAGACTTGCCTGGTGCTGTGGTAACTTTGGTTTGAATCTTAGATAAGAAATTTTTTGTCTTAGAAAAGAAAAAATGAAGTAAATTGTAAATAAGAAGAAACGAGGACATTTCAAGTCTGTAAAAAAGGAAGGATAGATATAAAAATATTTCGGTCGAGACCTATGCTCGACCGTTCTCAGTGCACAAAAGTAAATAAAGAGCAAAAACCATATACATATTAAAGTCCTAAAGACGAAATAGACAAAACAAACTACACACTAAAGAAGACCTATTTTAATTTATTGTTTTTTTTCTAGGTTCGTTTGGTTTTTGTTTTGTCCTTAGGAGTTTAATCTGTATATCTTTTACCCTTTATTTACTTTTGTACACTAAGACATAATCAGTGGTGTCTTAATAATTATTTAAGATAAGACTAAAAAGTCGAAAAAAATAAATATATAATTAAAATTAAATGCATTTTCAAGAAGGACTAAAAAGCAAAAAATATATTTTTTTTTCTCTAGAGTCTATGAATATAAGGGACAAAGTGGGGCACAAAATGGATTGGGTTTTTATTAACTGGATGTTTTTAGCTCGCTTTCCTTAACTCACTGACTTTTTTCAATTATACACTTATAACTTAGATCAATTGGGCATCTATAGATAATTTCGGAGACCACACTGCCTTTCCATGAGGATAAATAAAAGTTCAAATAGGGATAAAATCCTTTTAATAGACAGTGATGATGATAACAGTGATAGAAATTCACAAAAATATCAGATATTTCGGTCACATATACAGTGACCGAAATATTTGGTATTTTTGTGAATTTCTATTGGTTATCCAGACAAATTGAGACTTCTATTTTTGGCGTAGTACGGCGTCTTTGTGGTTAACTTAGATTCATTATTGGCTACAAAAATCAATACAATACGACAGGCACCTATGCATGGATTTTTTCAGGGGGGGGGTTAAACATGTGAATAACAAGTGCCTAGAAACTCGGGGAAATTTAGGATTTTAGAGCTCAGCCCCCAGCCACCTTTTCGCACGTCCATGCAAAATGAAATTAATGACCTTCCTAGAGGTTAATTTTCATTCTTAGCTCTTATCATTTTCTTTTTTTATTTAATGACAGATTCTATAGATTTTTTCAACTTTCAAATGAAAATCTTTCGCATCAGTAAAAAGTTAACGAGCTTAAATTTCAGGCGGCTGTATTTCATTAAATGCTGATCTAGTCCAGACTAAGTCCCTCATTCCGAGTTGTGAGCCTTTTTTTTAACAGGATAATAGCAGGAGAAAGGTCATTGGGACCGTTTTTTTCTTTCTTTTTTAAGCTTCATACCAAGTTAATGAGCTTGAGCCATGCTATTTTATTTATTGCTCATTTTTCTTTTCCTGTCTTTTTGTATCCTTTTCTGTTAGTTGATCCTTTTCTGTTTTCTGTTGGTCTGTTGGTATCCTTTTCAACGTAATTAATAGCAATTTCTTTTAAAGAGTTTTTGCCTGAGTATGTTCTCTTCTGACGGTTCCTTTATTTTTTATTTACCGTAAATAAAACCCTTATTAAGTTAAATTAAATATTACAACCCCCTTAGAGGATTTCTGGTACTTTTTCAGCTTTTTTCAACCAATTTAACCCATTAGCTTCGATGCACGTCGTTAACCACTCAAAAGTAATTTTCTAACAAATTCGACAAATTACCCAAAGTTTCTCTTTTGTTGTCGATCATCATTTAATCTACAAGTGGTGACACCTAAAATGAAAAATGACTCTCCCCCTTATTTTCTACGCCAGAGGGGATTCAAAGTGGGTGATTAAGCATTCTCATAAATATAACTATTAGACCTCATTCGGGACGTCAGCCAGATCATCATGAACAGAAATCATGAAATATTCATGCAATTTTTCTCACCGCATTAGGCATGTATATTACTTAAACAACTGAGAAGATTCTAACTCGTCTTTCTTTTGTTCCCCCTTATCGAATTTATCCCTAAATTGTAAGTGGCCAGGAAAGAGCAGTAATTTACACCCTCCCCACTAGTTTGAATAGGTGCTTGTACATCAGTTTTAGGGTAAACTGTACTTCAAACTTGATTCACAATCAATAAAGCTTTCAGATCAAAATGCTGTTAATTATAATTAGTGATTTGGATCTTCCCAAACGATAAATTGAACAACAGAACATAATTTTTATTTTTTAAGAACAACGAAAAGTTGTATATTTTATTATACTCAAAGGTCATAAATACCTAAAAGTAGAGCCATAGAGAATTAAAGAATGTACTTGTAAGAAAATATTGTGACTCAAAAACAATTTGTTCTTATGACTGGCTTAAAAATTCATGTCAAACGGGCAAAAAAATGGCTCAGTTATTATCTTCAATCCTGATCGTACTTGATTGGGCTTGTGAAAATGAAGCCCCCTACGACCCTTCGTGCAATTTTTAAGCATGAATTCTTTAGATATAACACAAGAGTTAGCAACTTCTTAAGACTCCCTGTTGTATTTCACAAAAATCATATAATTTAAATTTAAATTAGGCATTAATAAATTTAAATTAGGCATTAAATTAGGCAATAATTTAAATTAGGCATTGTATTCAAGGGCACCCGCTTTGGTGCCAAATGCCACCCCCTGTATAGAAAATAAATTTTTGGTATATTTACATTTCGTGGGCATGGAATGAGGCCCAGGGTAAATCTGGGCATACCCTGGTTTAAACCTCATGATTTCCTTAGTATATTGGATTCCGCCTTCCAGACCAGGAGATTCAGGTTTAGCTTACTTTTGTTGAGAAGTCATGTACTCTAAGATTTTATTAACAGATTAAAGTAGTGTATGGAGAGGAGTTTTACTTGAGACTAAACCTACCTTGGAGGGCACTTAAGTGCTGGTTTTGGGTTCGAGCGAACTGTGTGCCATTGCATAGGGGAAAGGGGATTCTGAAATATGCATATTTCAAAAAATTGCATAGGGGATTCTTATGATGAAGGTGGCCCGGGAGTTAGGTGTTCTTATCCCTTTTTTTGGGGGGGGGGGAGGATGGGATGACCTGAAATATTTTCTGAGCAATTGTCAAAGTTTGGGGAATTTAAAGAATATATTTCTGGGGAGGAGGGTGCGCCACGGCTCCCAGGTATCTTGGGGATCTATTCTATGGAGCTAATTATTGCGGTGGAAAATTTATAGAGAATGTTTTAGAGGCCCGGAAGTTAAATTTCAAAATGTTGAGTATTATTGTTCGATTTGTTTAATTTTTTACGTAAATTTTTCTTCTGTCTTATTTTGTGTAGGCTATATGGCCACTGGCTTTTAAATACACGTATATGTGTGTATATGTATTCAATGAATAAAGTCAAAAACTATATTTTCCCCCTCCTCTTGCTAGACTCTGTAAATACCGTTTTTTGTATCTTCATCAAAAATTGAAATATATCCTACATTTTTTTTAAATTGGCGTATTGTCCATGGTCATCATAAATCCATATTCTTTTTCTATACGAAACTGATAAAAACTGGAAGAAGGTACACTGTACAAACTGCATCTCCCCCCCCCCCTCTACCCGACTTCCAGAGCCAACTATGTCTTCAACGCTCATGTTCCAAAAACTGATTAAACTTCTGTTAAAAACAGAGGCACATTAGGAGCAAAATCATAATTCAAACGATTTCAACAGGGGAATTATAAGGGAAAATTAATGGTAATGTCTTGATTTCTTTCACGGGAAAATGATTTTCCCTTGTTCACAGAGCATCATAAAAATGCACTTTGAAATGACATTCCTTTATTTTATTTTAGAAATGGAAAAGAAATTTTCTGGAAAGAATTTAGCCTCAATTCACTGGGATCTGGCTATTAAAGTCGGCAATAATAAAATAGGACTGGAATGCAAAAAGTGCATTGTTCTTTTGCCTGATTTATCATCGATATAAAAAAAAATAAATTATGTATTTCTTTTGCTTGGGCTCATTTTCAAGGGGTTTAAATTAAAGAGAGGTGGGGGAATTGCCAGCCATATTTTATTGTCCCCTTAAATTTATTACAGGTACCCTGTAATAATACCCTGTTTAATAGAATTGGCATTTCTATTAAAACTCAAAGAAAAAATTATCTCCCCCCCCAGGTTTCAAAAAATACTGTTTTCGAATTTTTGTTATAAAAATAAAAATCTTTGCCCCCTAAATTCCCGTGAATTGGTGTCCTTGTTTTTATTGTTTATAGATTTTAGACCTCTGGAAATATAAAAATAGAGTTTAGGGTTATCCTAAGTATGGGATAGGCTGCCGCTCCCCTTCCCTGGGAAGCTGTTACTTTATAGCTAGGGGTTTTTCTAGGACAATTTTGATAGTGATCTTTTTTTTCGATTAAGCACCATTTTCGAATGGTTTCAAGCTCATTTTCGAAATTCTCAAAATTTTGCCTTCATAATTACAAATTACAGTTCTGTTGAACCTAAATAATTGTTACAGTTTTGAATCAGCTTCAATAGACAATTTTTTCTTGCTAAATATTTTTTTTCCAAAAAAGTTGTTTTTTTAAACAGTTGGGATTTTTTTTATCCGTCCACAAGATATGATTAACTTGGGTCTAGATAGTAACAGTGGCGGATCCAGGGAAGGGGTGATGGGGGCGCATGTCCCCCCCCCCAATGTAGTCTAAAGTAGTGTAGTTTACTTAATTAACGCAAGTTCGCACTAATTAAACGCGCTCCTAACACAAGTTTATCGGATCAACCTATTTTGCACCCCCCCCCCTAAAACAAATCCTGGATCCGCCCCTGGATAGTAGTTACCAATTTAAAGAAGTGCATTTGTGATCAGTTTTTTATTTGACAGTTCCGTCAAAAACGTTTTTTTTTTTTTTTTTACTTTTTTAGTAATATGGGCTCTTTACTAGATTGCACCTACTTCTTCAACCATGATGTGCTATCACATGAAACTATATCATGAGACTTGTAAAGTTCTATGCATAACTTTTCAGTAATGTTGACCCAATCGTCTGTCTCAAAATTATCACCCAATGACATTTTGGCCCGTATTTCACAAAATTGGCGACCTTGCTTTTACAGTTCGTGGTAACGAACTGTAAGTAAGGAGCGACTCGGCTCAATAGTAACCGAAACTCTAAAAAACGAAATTTTGATACCAGTAGACACATCAAAGGAATCAGATTTTTATGTTGATTTCAAATATATAAGTTTCATCAAGTTTAGTTTTACCCATCAAAAGTTAAGAGCCTGAAAAAATTTGCGTTATTTTCGAAAAAAAGGGGAAACACTAACAGTGATAGAATCTTAATGAAAAGCAACCCTTAAGATTCAGCGTGTTAGAAAACCCTACTATAGAAGTTTCAAGCTCCTATCTGCAAAAATGTAGAATTTTGTATTTTTTGCCAGAAGAAAGATCCCGGATGCGTGTTTATTCGTTTCTTTTTTGTTGGTGTTTTTTTCCCAGGGGTGATCGTATCGATCCAGTGGTCCTAGAATATCGTGAGAGGACTCATTCGAACGGATATTAAAAGTTCTAGTGTCCTTTTTAATAGACCAAATAATTTGGAGGGCAACTTGGCCTCCTCCCACGTTCATCTTTTCCCGAAGTCAACCAATTAAAATTTTGAGTTAGCCATTTTGTTCAGCATAGTCAAAAATCTAATAAATATGTCCTTAAGAATGACTTAATCCCCCATAGTTCCCAGGGGAAGGGCTGCAAGTTATTAACTTTGCCCATTGTTTATATAAAAAAACCATTGCCCATTGTTTAAGTAAAAAAAACAAGTTTTTTCAAATGAAAGTAAGGAGCAACATTAAAACTTAAAACGAACAGAAAATATTGCGTATATAAGGGGGGTTGCCTCTCTTAAATAGCTCACTCTTACGCTAAAGTTTTTTTTTTAACTTTTAAAAGAGGTTATTATTCTAATTAAACAGCCTATGTGATTCAGGGGTCATTCCTAAATAAATGGAACAAAAATCAAATTTAGGTTATTATGAGGTATATTCAAATTTCGTTCTAATTATTCATGTAAGGTGAGCCAAAATAAAAAACCTGCATTAATTCAAAACGTTCAGAAATCAAATTTAAAAAAACAAGTTTTTTTTAACTGAAAGTAAGGAGCGAAATTAAAACTTAAAACGAACAGAAATTATTCCGTTGTAAACTTTCTGTGTTTACTTCTCTGTGAATTGTCTACTTCTCTGTACAGTGAGACTTCTTCTCTTTAGGGCCTTATGGTAGCGTTGGCCTATTATCTGGGTTCTACCGGTGGAGGATGTCTAGAATCTCTAACCATCACATAGTTTATGTTTAGAGTATAAAATGTTTATTTGTACATATAATACAGTGAATGTACATATGGCGAGGACAGATACAGAATTCGAACTGACTCAAATAATCCAAATTGGTAACTTATATTCAGCACAATATGCAGATACACATCCGGGCATTTTAACTAGGAAATGAACCTTTTGACATATACTTAGAATTTTAATTATTGGTTTTAACCAAGAAAAACCTATTTCCAAAGTTTACACCGTATATGAAAAGGGCTGCCCCCTCCTCAATGCCCCGCTCTTTACGCTAAGTTTTTTATCGTTTTAAAGAGTAGAGTTTTGAAAAAAAGTCAAACTTAAGCGTAAAGAGCGGGGCGTTGAAGAGGGGACAGCCCCATTTCATATACGGAATAATTTTCTGTTCGTTTTAAATTTTAATGTCGCTCCTTACTTTCAGTTAAAAAAAACTTTTATTTTATTTAATTGCTTATAAACTTCAAATCTCTTCAAAAATAAAACACTAGGTTCAGTGTTACCCTAAGTATGGGATAGGCTGCCCTTCCCCTCCACTGAGAAGTCGATTGGCTTTCTAACGAGCCATTAGAAGCCAACTACTGCTGGTGAAAAAGAAGAAATTACTGCTACAATGGTAAACATACGATTTTTCTTTGTTTTCAAGTTAGAATAAGATACATTTATCGACAAAAACAATATTAATAACATATTTCAACAATCATCAGGTAAAACCAATTTGGTTGTTTATGATGGTCGTTTCCAACCTTGCCACGAATTATGCATACAAGACTCCAATTAAAAGAAAATAATCTAAATTATTTTTTGATTTAGATCAACTTCCCAGAAGGTACCGTTTCAACTTATCTTTGACATGGTTAACATTCTCTACCAGCATTATACCCTGCATTAGAGAATTCCACTCTTATGCTGATTCCAATGGTGTATTTTAATTTTCATTTCCTGCAATTTTCAAGAATTTCAGCTTATTTTTGGAATTTGTTTTTTCTGTAGTTACTAGTAAACTGAATCTGAATAAAAATCATCTTTCATGTCGCTTGAGATTTTCCAGCATTAACTAAACAGGAATAAATAACGCCGAAGACCACACTGCCTTTTTATCCTAAACACAGACAACGGGTAAAACAATAGGGAATTTATCTGAGATAGTGAAATTAGCTCAAACTCAAATGAATATTTCGCCTTTACATCTAAGAGCCGCACAAATAATTTTGTATAAATATAACAAGACAAACAATAAAATGCGATCTTTAAACTATAGTTAAAAAACTATTAAAACAGTCCCAGAATCATTACTTAAACAAAGTTCAACCAGGACTGATAGATAAAACAACACGAAAAAAGGTGATTCATTGAATAAAAAAAAAGTTTTTTTCAACTGAAAATAAGGACCAATGTTAAAACTCAAAACGAACAGAAATTGTTCCGTATATGAAGGGGTTGCCCCCTCCTAAATACTTCGCTCTTAACGTCCAAGTTTTTAGCACTTTTAAAAAGGCTTTCTACTCTAATTAAACGCCCCTTGTGTTTCAGAGGTCGTTCTTAAAAAATTAGAACAAGCAGTCAAATGACTTTCCAAAATTTTCATTGAACGACTTTGGGAAAACAAAGGGATGTGGGAGGGCAGTTAGTTGGCCTTCAATCTTTTTGGTCACTTAAAAAGGGCCATAGGACTTTTAATTTCCGTTTGAATGCACCCTCTCTGGATCTTTTAGGACTATTAGTTCGACACGATCATCCCAGGGAAAGAAAACCTAATAACTACGTATCCGTGACCTTTCTTCTGGCAAAAAAAATGAAAAATTTCACATTTTTGTATATAGGAACTTGAAACTTCTACCGTAGGGTTCTCTGGTACACAGAATCTGATATGTGATTTTCATTCAGATTCCTTGACTTTTAGGGAATGCCCCCCCCCTTTTTTTGAAAATCAAGTAAATTTTCTTAGGCTCTTACCTTTTGAAAGGTAATATTAAACATGATGAATCCTATATATTTTGAATTAGAATCATAATAATTTAGTGCTTTTGGTGTATCTATTGATATCAAAATTCATTTTTTTTTTTAGTTTCGGTTACTATTAACTATAGTTTTCGTTTAAATAAAGCCTCTATGAACGTTCTATGCACTGTACGCATAGAATTACACCAGGGAAGAAATGACGAAGAGAGAAAAAAACAACACTTATCCGTGACCATCCTTCACGAAAAAATATGGAATTTTCTCTTTTTGTCGCAGATAGGGACTGGTCATTCCCTTCAAGGCTCCTCAAACATGTAGAATTTGATGGTTTACTTTCCGTCAGGATCAATTTTTTGGTGGCATTTCCCCCTATTCTCGAGGGGTCGCAGCCGGTGGCTCGTGTCAAGCGTGGTGGAACTATGCCAAGCGTTTTGGGGAATTTTCCAGGCGGGGCGGAAAATTTTGATACACGTGACGTTCCGAAATTTACTCCAGGTGGCAGTAAATCGGAACCTCTGGTTTTTCTAAAATTTGAAAGAAGTATTTTTGATTGGTAAATTTAAAATTGATAGATTTTACACATTTAGCGTCAGTATTAAAAGCAGATTCTTTTGATGCAGATTTAGCTGTCAAAATTGCTACCATATTCTGCTATCGTAACCACAAACTATATAAAATGTCATTGTTCAAACAGTTCGTGGTAACGAACTGTAAGTAAGGAGCGACCCGGCTCAATGGTAACCGAAACTCTAGGAAACGGGTTTTTGATACCAATAGATATATCAAAAGAATCAGATTTCAATGCTGATTTCAAATATATAACTTTCATCAAGTTTAAAGCTACCCATCAAAAGTTACGCGCCTGAGAAAATTTGGCTGATTTTCAAAAAAAGGGGGAAAGACCCCCTAAAAGTTATAGAACCTTAATGAAAATCACACCATCATATTCAGCGTATCAGAGAACCCTACTGTAGAGGTTTCAAGCTCCTATCTACAAAAATGTGGATTTTTGCATTTTTTGCCAGAAGAAAGATCACGGATGCGTGTTTATTTGTTTGTTTGTTTGTTTGTTTTTTTCCCCCCAGGGGTGATCGTATCGACCCAGTGGTCCTAGAATATCGTGGGAGGGCTCATTGGAACGGAAATTAAAAGTTCTAGTGCCCTTTTTAAGTGACCAAAAAAAATGGAGGGCAACTAGGCCCCCTCCCACGCT
>JAQQPU010007799.1:1004-20633 GCA_029168905.1 Artemia sp. Kazakhstan ARC1039
AAAAAAAAAAAAAAAAAAAAAAAAAAAAAAAAAAAAAAAAAAAAAACTGTCTTCCTACTTTAGTAACTGAAATAAATGAGCAATTGAACAAGGTCTAGACCCTACTCATCCATCCAGTTCCCCAGGACAAAACAGTATATCCAATCCGACAATCCGAAAATCAAGTCCAAAATAGAGCAAAATCAGCATCAATAAGCATACGTCAATGTTCCAAAACCAAGCTATAGCACCTTAAATCTACAGAAACATTATATTCCTAAGGTGATCACTACATATCGGGGCTCATCAGATGAAAACTCATTGCCTAAATGGGTTTCGGCGCTTAAATTTCATTACCCAGGCAATATGAGCGCGCCATGCCATAATCTGGCATACCCCTATGTAGTGACACCTATGGAATAAACAAAAACAAAATCCAAAAAATAAAAATGTATACCCCAGAAATTTTTTTTCAAACATCCTTAACCAACCTTCAAATAACACTGAGAGCCGAACCTTCAACCGCTTTAAATACAATTAAATAAATAACACTAGTCCTCCACCCGGAACAATTTCACTTTCACTCAAATTCTAAGAATTAAATTCCGAATATTAAACCTTAATCTTTGCCACAAGTGTCGCAATCCAACCCCCAGCTACCGGGAAGATAAACCAAATTCCTTCAACAAGCTACCGTAAAATATCATTCAAGATATCTTGATAACTTTTATTATACTTTTGTGAAAGCTGAATATACTTAAAACAAAGCTTTTTAAATTGCCAAGCAAGTTTATTGGCGGAAAAACCTCTTATGGTTAGCTTCTTGCTAAGTAACATACATCTATTTCTAAAATCGATGTAATTAGTACAAATTCTTGCATATCTAAATAGTTGGGAAAAATACGATGAATATGTTATATTTGAATGAATATTACTTTTTGGAAATGGAAAATTAACTATTTCAAAATTAAAATCGTCTGTTTTATTATATATTTTAAAATTTATGGTATTATTAAGTACCACATTAATCTCTAAATCTAGAAAATGGTCATATTTGCCATTTCCATTGCTGGATTCCAGCTTTAACTCTGGTGGATATATTTTACTTGAAATCTCTAAAAAATTTGAACAATTTATCACCAGAAGGTCATCTAAATATCTATTATTATTTGAGAGCAAATACTTTATGTTACTTGGATTCTGTTTATCCGTCATATAATCATATTCTAAATAATTTAAAAATAGGTGCGCTATAACTGAACTGGCATTACCCCCCATAGGAATTCCATTACTTTAATAATATAGATTGCCATTAAATTTTATATAAGTATTAAATAGAACAAATTCTAGTAGATCAAAAATCATATCTAGGCTGTAACATCTTGAGCTAGTTGTACTATTAAAATAATTAGTCCATCTCGCCTTCTTATTATACGCATCAATTTTTAAAACCGGCAAATTAGACAAAAGAAAAGCTTTCTTAATAATCTTTTTTAAATTTATAAATACTAAATTGATGGGTAAATTTGTATATAATGTAGTGAAATCACGTCGTATACTGTCGTCGTAAAACGTCGTATACTATCTCGATATTAATTCTGGCGAGAAGCCGTCGGTTGCCATGTATTTTTGTTCTAATTATTGAGAATGACTCCTGAAACACAAAGGCCGGTGAACACTTTTTGGACGGATTGCTGCTACCTAGAATCACAGCCACAATAGCTTTAAAACAGGATTGTTCAAACATGCAAACTCACTTTAGACAATACCTTTGATGTATTTCTTTTAAATTCTTTGTGCACTGAAGTTGTATATTGTTACCTTTGTCTTGTTAACCTTTGCTGAACCTTTGAGTTTTACCTTTTGAGTGTACCTTTGAGTTTGCTGTTACCTTTGGGTTGTTAACCTTTGCTGTAACTTGAAGTTCTTGAGTACATGGGTGCTAATTCACGAAAATGTGTATGAGTGGGGTCAAAATGCATATAAACAAATTTTAAATGCGCTTTTAAAATTTTTTTGTGCCTCCTTCCCCCAGAAAAATCCTGGATACGCCCTTGACTGTAGCCTTAGCATAAAGGGATCCTACTTGGGTGAAGAGTGTGGTTGCTGTTTGAAAGTGATAAATTAAATTTAAATAGTTTAATTTAAATAAATTTAAATAAATAAAACCAATTCATTTTACTTCTCCTACACATGATTTTGAAAATGTGGCAATTCCGAGCATAGATTTGGTTAGATGTGTACGGATTTTCATCAAGCATGTGCATATTTTTGGGAACTCCCCCGCTCCTTCAAGTCTCAGTGTTCTGATATTTTCTCGAGACTATTTAATGGCTTGTTAGTTTTTTAAACAAGGTTCTTGTCTTTTCTGTGCAGGTTTGTTCTTTCAATGAATCGCTGGTATTTGCATAATCCATTAAGTCCTCGGAAATATCCTTTGAGTAGCAGGAAAAGAAAATTAGTATATCTGAAGAAGAAATCGGTCTTTTTGAGTTTTTTCGACCATTTTTTATTTTAGGAACATGGCGTGATACATTGTGGCCCGATGATTGGACTGCTGTTACCGTTGATGGGAAATTATCTGCCCAGTTTGAACAAACTTTTTTAGTTACAGATATAGGTTGTGATGTATTAACAGAACGATTAACAAATAATGGGCAACCCCATTTTATGGATAAGCTTTAGTAATTAAGTATAACTAAGATTGTATTCATATTTTCTATATAAATTAAAATTTTAAAGTGGATTTGTGTTTTTTAATTAGCGTCTGTTTCTCCTGTTTGCGTTTTCTTACATCATGACAAGGCCGTATCCAGGGGGGAAGGGGTTTGAACTAAATTTGATTTACGAATAAAAGGAATCGTTTGACCGAGACCGATGCAGATACGGTGCATACTGCTTGACCGAGACCTTAAAACGGTGCAGACACTAGCACTTCTTTATATTACCTACTACAATGGTCTACAGCTAAGATTGACTGACCTGTCTTATTTAAAAATATTACAATTTATTAGGATTTCTATTAACCCAACAGCAGAAATCAAGAGATTATGCACCGTTTTTAAACTCAATAAAATTATTAAATAAATCACGAGGAATGTCTGCGTAAATTACGAGAACGGCTTCTGTGTCTACGTCCATGGTTGCCACTATCTCTCATTTTTAGTTTAGTAATGCCAGATTTTGTTTTGGTAGACACTGTTGGAATTGGCAAGTCTTCATTTTCACTATCATCTATGGCAACGTAGGAGGCAGAAAAGCCTTTACTGACAATAGTGTCATCACTTCTAAATCGGATCATAAGTGCCTCACCTAAAGATATTATTTCTTGTGGGGCCTGTAATAAGAAATTAAATTAAGCTCTGTTGTCATATACAATTCATTACATCTAATAAAAAGTAATAAACTAAAACAAATTTTATTAAACAAATATTCAATTCATTCTAACCACCAAATGTGTTTGGGACGTAATCAACAAAAGCGTATAAATCGTACCTGTCGTAAGCGAGTCTATTGCATGTCTCCAGGAATTGACCTTTAAGAGTATAGTTCTATTGTTCCCTGTTTATCCTAATGGACCTTAGATATTGCAGTTAAGGGTTCACTGAAGACGTGTCAGGTCTATAGTGGAAAACTACGAATATTGAAGGTTGTTTTCACTCATATAGAAATTTTCGCTCAATTTGTTCGTAGAAATCCTACCAGGGCATTTTCTTTGAGATCACTACGGCCCATCTAACTTTTACTATGGCAACGATGTCCGACACATATGTATTTATGTGGAGTCAGTGGTGTCAATCGACTAAAATTTGGGGGAAGAGGGCAAAGTGCATTTTTCAATATTGGGACGGGAAATTTGTAATTTTTTGATTTTTTAATGATAAACGAAAAGGACATTTTCCAATGAAATACAATTAGAAGGTATTTTTCAAAATCTGGGGGGAGGGGGGGGGGGCAATAAATCTAGGAGACATAGGCCCCTGATCGTGGATCCACCAAACTGACGCAATTGAGTGAATTGTTGAGGAGAATAAAAGCATATTAAAGACTGTGACAATAGTGATTTAAGTTGTTTGCAATTTTTTAACATGACACTATCACCCGAAACTGTTTATAGCTTGAGATTACACTCCTTTTTGTTGCTTTGATTTAATTATATCATATCGGTTAATTTAGTCATTTAACCCCCCCCCCCCCAAGGGGAGAAAATATGAGTGTTGTTCATGACATAGTCGAGAGCCACCATAGCCTGTATATATTTAAACATGATCACATCTTGGTCCTCGGTTCATTACTCCGTACTCAACGTACGTCATGTTTATACTCTTCTACTAATAATCAACACTAGATACACTTCCACTACTGCTCTGACCCTATACTCGATATAATTTCTATATCTACACTTTACTACTTCTGTATCTTAGAAGTACTTCGAACTTCTGCTCTTGTACCGTAACTCTATTCTGCACTTTATTCTGCACTTTTACTACTACTCTACACTCGATATAATTTCTATATCTACACTTTTACTGCTTCTGTACCTTAGAAGTACTTCGAACTTCTGCTCTTGTACCGTAACTCTATGCTCGATACTCTTTTTCATTCAGCACCCACCATGCTTCTCAACACTCGATATATTTTGACTTTCTACTCTTCGACTACTTTTGTACACGAGATATACTTTGAATGTACCCTTTTCTACTCTAACTGTAAACTTAATTCTCTTCTTCATTCTGCCCTTTCGCTACCTCTTAGTACTCGATATATTTTGACATTGTACTCTTCGAATACTTCTGCACACTGGATACAATTCGAATGTATCCTCTTCTACTCTAACTGTAAACGCGATTCTCTTCTTCATTCTGACCTCTCCTTACTTCTTAGCATTCGATATATTTTGACATTTTACTCTTTGACTCCTTCTGTACACTAGATACACTTCACATTTATGCCCTTCTACTCTGACTCTATTCCGATACTCTCATTCATTCAGCGCTATAATTACTGCTCTGAACTCTATAGATTCCGAATTCTACTGCTCTACATTCGATATGCTTCGAAGTTTGTCAGTTGTCTTCTATACGACACTCTGATGTTTTATTATTACTCTACGCTTGATGTAGCCCTTGTGTTTGGAATTTATTTTATTATGAGTTTTTAGCGTTTTTCTATTTACACTTTTTCTGAGCCAAAGTTTTTAGCTGAGGAAGTTGCGTAGATACTTTGTTATATATTATGCATTATAATAATAATGAGTTCGATTACAATTTTTAGAGCAGGTTTCTCGAAAGAAACAGAAAGCTTGACATTTACGGAATCTAAAAAATATTCTTGGATAATGCAGAGAAAGCACAAAATTTGATGTTATTAGTATTAGTTAATATTGGTTAAGTTAGATAAAAATATTAATTTTTTAAATAAATTAAATACTTTTACTAACACGTTAAATAACTATTAAATAGTTATTAGTTAAATATTTGGTGTTATTAAGTACGATTATCATTTATTAGTGTATTCTAGTATTTATTCCAAGTATACTTCTCAGAAGTATACTTGGATACTTGGAAGTAGCCAGAAAATCCTTAATATCCGTAACCCCACTCACGGAACGGATCATCATGATCCACCTGAAAGGTTCACCCACCAACCTCACAATTATCCAAGTATACGCTCCGGATTCCAGCAGAGACGACGAAGAGTCTGAAAACTTCTATCTCCAGCTTCAAAGTCTGGTTGATTCTGTCCCTAAAAAGGACATAATCTTTGTCATTGGTGACTTCAACGCCATCGTCGGAAAAAACCACAGAGGACACGAAGATGTAATGGGTAAATTTGGACATGGAAAAATGAACAGAAGAGGAGAATGCCTTATCGAATTCTGCAGAGACAGCGATTTAGTCATTACAAACACACTGTTCAAGCACAGACCTCGCCGTAAGACATCCTGGACCTCACCGGATAGAAAAACTAAAAACTTAATAGACTATATCCTCGTGTCTAGACGTTGGAAAACGTCTGTCCTAAACACAGTCACGCTAGCTGGTGGCGACTTTGACAGCGACCACTCGCTTGTCATGTCTAAGTTCAAAACAAGACTTAAAACAGCATCAAAGTTATCTCAGAAAACCCCCAAGTTTCGAGTAGATCTACTGAAAGACGAAAACACACGTATGACCTATATCTACATTCTATCCGAAAAAATTTCGGAGCTCACGTCGAGATCTCCACCTATCCTGTCTGAGGAAGACATTGACAACCTGGTGACTAGCAGCACAAATATCATATGTGATGTCGCTCATTCCACACTGGGTACCCAAAAAAACATTCAGAAACCTTGGATAACAGACGAGATCATTTCACTCTGCGACGAAAAGCGCCAACTCACGAACAAGCAAGATAAAGAAAGTAGGGACCGGTACAAGCAACTCAAACGAGCTGTTGAGAAATCCATCAGACGTGCTCATCGTGCTTTTATTAAAGAAACGTGTGATCAATGTGAATCGGCCTTCAAGAAAGGAGACCCCTACTACATGTATAGAAGAGTTCGGGAATTGGCCAAAAAGAAGGACATCAAAGCGTTCTCCCTTCTCGACGAACATGGAAACCAAATACAATCCACAGACGGAATCCGCTCACGATGGAAAAACCATTTTAAAAATAAACTGAATCTGGACATCCACCCAGACCCTACAATTCTCAACACTTTCCCTATAACCTCTACAGATCCAAGTCCTCCCCCTCTTCACTCTGAAATAGAAGCAGCTATCAGAGACTTGAGAACAAACAAAGCTGCCGGCCCCGATGGAATCCAGCCCGAACTACTGAAAGTAAACTGCAAACCACTCCTTGACCTTAACACAAAATTGCCACAGCTGCTTGGGAAAAATGTCACTTCCCCTCACCCTGGTGCGAAGCCACGATAATTCCCCTGCATAAGAAAGGCTCTAAAGCTGTCTGCGACAACTACCGCCCAATAAGTCTTACCAGCCACGCAGCAAAAATCCTCACCAGAGTCATGCTCGGGCGTATACGAGCCATTTCCTCGCTGGTCATTCCGGAATACCAAGCCGGCTTCCCACCTAATAGATCAACAATTGATCAGATATTCACTGTTCGGCAGATCATGGAAAAGTATAGCGAATTTGGCCGCAGCATCTAATACCTTTTCATAGACTTTAAACAAGCTTTTGATCGGATATGGAGAGAAGGTCTATGGCACATCCTTCTTCACTTTGGCATCCCATCCAACCTGATCTCGCTGATCAAAGACATGTATAAGAAGTTTAGTAGCCGCGTCATGACTGGAGAGGGACTTACCGAGAGCTTCAAAACCTCTACCGGAGTACTTCAAGGTTGCCTAATATCACCGGAGCTGTTTAATCTCTTCCTAACTGCAGCCCTTTCACTCACAGATAACCCGCCGGGCGCCCTTGTCGGAGGAGTGGTGATAGACAAACTGGCATATGCTGATGACATAGTCCTAATAGCCGAGTCCCTTCAAGATCTACAATCTCAGGCTAACAGCGTTCACTCGTCCACCAACCTCTTCGGGATGGCAATCAACACCTCAAAAACGAAAACCATGCGCTGTTCACGCAAATTCGATTCACATGTAAATCTCAGCCTTCAGCTTGGTGAAGGTACCATTGAGTGGGTGGAAGGCTTCGCCTACCTTGGGAGCTTACTTACTTATGATAACAACCAACTCAAAGACATCAAGAGACGCCTGACACTTGCAAACTCCAGTTTTAAAGCTCTGATGCCCATTTGGAGGAATAAGAACTTAACAACAACTCTCAAAACGAGACTCTTCTACTCCCTCATTATTCCGATCGCCATTTATGCCTGTGAATCTTGGACGCTTAAAACAGACGATCAACGCCGCCTAGCTGCCTTTGAAACCAAATCCCTACGACGCATCGCTGGTATCACCTTCCATGACAGAATCTCCAACTCCAAGCTTCTCCATAATCTGAAAGTCGAATTTACAATACTGGACAAAATAATACTACAACAACTCAAATGGCTTGGACATACACAACGCATGGCTAGCACTCGTCTCCCGAAGATAACCTTCGATGGACGAGTACACGGTTCTCGACCCAGAGGTCGCCCTCCGAAGAGATGGAAAGAAAACTTTTCACCTTACAACCTGCCACAACTCTGCCGCCTGGCCGACAACAGAAGTACCTACAGGAGGCACATCAATGAACTGGTTAAAGAAGAGGCCCCAAAACGACTTTCAAGGACGGATGGGACATAAGTCAAATCAAGTCATACTTCTCAGAAATGTATGTTCATTTTAACTTATTATTCCTCAGCTCAATATAACTGCTGACTGCATAATTTGTTCCCTTTGGGAAATTTTCAACAAATTTTTGTGGAAAAAAAACCACAAGTGAAAAATAGATTTTATATGTGCTTTTCAAAAAAAAGACTCACAAATTTTTCTGAAAAAGAGACCACTAGTGAAAAATAGCTTTTATATGTGCTGTTCAAAAAAAGACTCACAAATTTTTGTGAAAAAAAGACCAGAAGTGAAAAATAGCTTTTATATATGCTGTTCAAAAAAACACTCACAAATTTTTGTGAAAAAACAACTACAAGTGAAAAATAGCTTTTATATGTGCTATTCAAAAAAGATTCACAGATTTTTGTGAAAAAAAAGACCACAAGTGAAAAATAGCTTTTATATGTGCTGTTCAAAAAAAAGACTCGCAAATTTTTGTGAAAAAAACCACAAGTGCTGAAAAATAACTTTTATATGTGCTGTTCAAAAAAAGATTCACAATTTTTTGTGAAAAAAAGACCACAAGCGAAAATAGCTTTTATATGTGCTGCTAAAAAAAAAGACTCACATAAACTGAGCAGTATCGTTCAAAAGATGGTCAAAAATTATCCAAAGTAAGACCAATTTAGTGTAGCAATAAGTGTCTGATCTCAGCTTCAGAAAAAACCACAAATAATAGCCCGTTAAGACGCATGGGGAAATGCTCGAAAACCAAAGGTACCGGGGGAAAAGCGATCGATTTTCCCATAGAATCCTAAGATTTCTTAGGATTTTTTTTCTCGTTTCCTTAGTGTACAGATTAGTTTTTCGTGTGTCGTCGAGCAAAACTGAGCAATTATTTTTGAAAATAGAAAATAGCATGTCAACTGTCAGGCAGGCTAAAGTTCAAGATTTGGAGGTTTTTATCCAGAACCACCAGTTTTATCCAAATTATGTAATGCTTTATATAAAACTAACAGGAAGAGGGAGATGCTTGGCTTCGAGTCTTGGTGCGTGCAAGTGCATGTTATCTGTGCTTTTTAGGAAAATATCCGCACCTATCGCTTGAAATCTTTTCCCCTCGTACAGGTCAGTTTTCTCATCGATTTTCCCATGTTTGAAAAAAGTTTGAAGTTTGAAAAAAATTGAAGAAACGGCAAACTATAGATGGTGATGGGATTTTTTCGACACTAGCGCCATTTTCCGTCTTGTAAGCTACTCTGCTAAAGTCAAGAGCATAGCTTCAACTGACAAAATACTTACATGAACTGAGCAGTACCGCTCATAAGATGGTCCAGAGTCGTCATAACCTGCAAAAATTTCCACATAATCATAGCTGCATTCTTGTTCATCTTCCAATTCAAATGAAATAAATTTCACTCGAACGTTCTTCCCATAAGGAGCTTCTATTATCCAATCACAATCTTCTCTATTTTCATAGTTAGAGTCACCGTATTTGGCATGGGAATAAAACGTCTTCGCTTCCGATGTTGCAGATAAATGCCCACCACACACTGTAAAAAACTTAATTAGTTGTGTTTGAAAAGAATATTTATATTACAATTGAACTATAATAAAAACCTAACTATTTATCATTTATTCTTCTACGCAGTATTTTTTTTATTTAAATGTTATTCTTAAATAAAACGTTTTCACTTCAAATTAAAGTTTTGAAATTCGTTTTGTAAATTTTACATTAAAAAATAAGTTGAAGAAATGGGAAAATGTTATTATTTTTAACAGGTTCAGGTCATTCTCTAAGGACAATTCTAAGTAATATCGTAATTCTAGCTCGGTAAATGGAATATATCTGAAACTAATAAATCCAGTGAAATAAATATCTTCTTACTTTACTACAATTTACAGTTGTAGTTTTTTCACTAAACTGCATGTTTCTCAGAGAACATAAACCTTAGTTACCATTATATTAATTTAAGTCTTTATTATTTTTTTTTTCAGAATTTCAGGACTTTCTGCTTTTCTATCTTTTCTTACGATGCTTTTCACTTAATTTTAAATTTTAAGCTTGATTTTTTTTTTTTTGGCTTTTCTATCTTTGCTTACTTCACTTTTTTTGCTAAAGCTGTTTGAATTTTAAGATTAAGTTTTTTCACTCTCTTGTTTTTACTTTGCTTTTTGTAATCTTTTCCTTTCTAACTTTTACTCACTTTATCTCTTTATTTATTGTATGGCAGCCTAGATTTTGCATTTTAGATTGAGCGGCATCATAGGGGTACATTCATCGCCATCTATCTAAATCCAATATAAATACCTGTTGCATGAGTGGCTTGGAATCCTTTCCTCTGCACGGATCCATCTGACTTAAATACCATAAACATTTGACTTGCTGATGCAATTATTGGATGGGGTATTTTTGAGCCGCAGAAACGGCCTAAAGTCGGTTTATCAGTGGATTCACCGTCATAGATGGCAATGTGATCGTAGGCACATTCTTGATGTGGTTCCATTTCAAATTCATTGAATACCTAAAAAAGGTTTGGATTGAAATTGAACTAATATGGACTAATAATAAGTTTTATTCAGTAACAATCAAATCGTGGAGAGTGCATATTAGCTTCATCCCTAGAATATGAATTTCCAGTCATATGTACAATACGAAGCACAATTCAAAAACAATTGAACGATTTTTAATCAAAATTCCGAAATAAAAACAAAATAATTTTGATAACAATAAGCTACAATTCAAAACTTGATTGAAAAGGCCAAAGAGACCATCTTAACCAGATACGCTTTTAAGATGAATCACTAATGAAAATTACCATTAAAACTGACAGTTTTGCCTCAACAGAGAAGTGGCAACTGAAAGACTTCATTTTGAACTGAAATACATTATTTCGAAATTGGGTGGTGGGGGACATAATTTTCGATCACCTCCTAGATCAATAAGCCAAAACAGGGGCCTACAACTTCTAATTATAGTCACCATCCAACCACTGGCCGTCTTGTAGAGTGTCTGATCATGAGGCCCTGTATTTTGTGGAATACACTGCCAAGATAAGATGGATTGTAGTGAGTTATTGCTGCCAGAATCATGTCATAGGAATCACTCCTGGACATACGAAGAGCTGACTGAGACACAAGAAAATTACTTGAGGAGCAGTCCAAACTAAGAGTAAGAAGTTTTTTGGCTAGTTTCAGTTCTGAGGATCAGGTGCTACTTTCTGCTGATGGTTAGCAAGAAGAAGGTGATACAACCCTCTCTTTTGAAATAGACTTTTGTCTGTCGAAACCAGTCTAAAGCTGTCACAAGGGTTTTGGGGATGGGTGAGAACAATGTGAACACTTTAACATTACCGAGGAAGGCTTTACAAAGGAAAAAAAAAGAGACAGACAATACCCACCTCAAAATACTACACCTGATGGGAGCACCAATAGTGCAGCAACAATTGGTGCTATGTTATATCATTATGGGGGAGGGGAGGTGAAGGCAATGGGCCCTTGTAGACTCAATTTTGTACTACCCAGTGTTATGGAACGAGGATTAGTCATCACTACTGATCTTATTTGTATCATTAATTTTTAATCAGCAATATCGTTAAATTGTATCATTAATGTCAATTCAGTTTTGAAACGCCTCCTGTGATATTGTTTAATCTTTTATTTATTTATTGAATTGTTTGTATTTATTATTAATTTAAGGGTGTTTATTATTATTTATTTTGCTAATTTTAATCTATTATTTATTATTATTTAATATATTATTTTTCATTTATTTTTTTACTTATATTATTTTATTATTTGTAAATTGTTTTTATTGTATTTTATATATTATTATTTATCATATTATTTATTTTTCATTTATTATATTAGTTTTTGGGGTATTTGTTTGCATTATTAATTTAATAATGATTTCAATTGACGAAAATTTTTATTTTATTAAGTAATTAATTAATTTATTTAGGCATCACGATATTATGTAGTTTTATTGTATGGAAATTATTTATTTATGTAATTCTCAGTACGCGATGTCACCCTGCAACACCTTAAATTCCTTGTGCCTTATGTTTGTCATTTTGTTGTTGTTGCTGTGGACCACCCTCACAAGCGACGCTTTTGGAGTGCCACAAACCTATTTTGTTTGTGGTTTTTGAAAATAAATTAGAACTACTACTACTACTACTTACACTAGTCAGGGAGATAACTAGTTGATAAAAAAAAACTTGTAAAAAGATCTAGAAATTCCGAAAATTTGCAAGTAAAGTCAAAAACGAAAGAATCCTCTTTTAATGATGCACGACCAAGGACTGTGGATCGACTAAGGACTCTGGACTCTGGATCTACCCAAAACCTGATATCTTTGAAATGTTGCTTTTTTAATATCACCTGAGCTAGGCGATAGCTTCAAAAAGAATTAGTTGCAAGTTTAGAGTCAACGGCTTTCGCAAAAATGTCTCGCAAAAATGTTTCGCAAAAAATTATTCATCTGAAACCACTTAAGAATTAATGAAAATAATCCTCCGTCCAGGGAGTATAAGAGGAATGTACCCTCATTCCATAGGCTGTTCAAACAAACTCGATCTCCTCAAAAGCCTATATACTGAGGGACAAAAATAGAAATTTCGGTACTTATTAAGAATCCAGTAGACACGCGAGAAGTGAAGTTTGGTTAATGCTAATGAAATAAAACAAAATAGGATGAAAATATAATAGTTTATGAAAAAATTTGGGCTATATATTTGCACATTAGGGGGGGGGGTAAAGCATAGCATATAATAAATGCGTAACCTAACCAAGGTACCTTTTTTTGCCCCTTAAAACCCAAAAAAATAAGGTTTAAATCTTTTTTACGGAGTGAGCAATACCTCACAAGGCAGCAAAAACATGTTTTTCATAAAGCATCTTCGAGATTTCGATGCAGTCTGTCTCGCGTGGTTACCGGATTCTTAATTAGTACCAAATTTCTTTAGGCCACTTTCCCTAATCAAGGAACAATATACATTAGGAAAGTCATTCTGGATAATTGTCAAAAATTTACTTGTTTGAAAGTAAAAAAGAAACTACTGAAATGATCTTAAAAGAAGAAAAAAGTCAAGATACACTTTATGATATTTTTTAATTCGTAATTAATTCGTAATTAGTTGGCAATTAATTCGTAAAAAAAAGAAACAAGGGAATGAACAAATGAAAGGAAAGAAATTACAGCCACATCAGTACCCAAAATTCCAAAGAACCTCAAAATACTGCATACAATAAAATAACGTTAAATCAGCAAAACAAAAGAGAGAAAAATGGAAAAAGAAAAAAAAGGGAAAGGAGTAAGGGAATATCGCACCCCCCAAAAAAAAATTGACGTAAAAAAATCACAAGATTTACATAAAAGAATATAATAAATAGAGAATGGAACCTCAAGATAGAGCATTAAAAGAACACTATACCAGCAAAAACTTACCAAAGCAAAGAGAAAGGAAAAAATAAATATTATTATAGAAATAGAATAACAACCAAATAAAAGAAACCGGCGCGGAAAAAAGCAATGAAGACATGACCTTAAAAGTACTAAACTTTAATTCCTTAGTCCTCTTCTACTAATTCTTTAATTCTTCTTTAATTCCTTTTAATTCCTCTAGTCTAGTAGTTTTTTGACAATTTGTCTAAAGACATGGTTTGACGAATTTTCCGTAGACAAATTCCTGACACATTACAGGGTAAAAGTAAAATTTGAAGTACGCTTACTAGTTTGATGCGATGACCAGGGGTCGTTGTGAAATGCCAAACGCAATCTTTCTTCATTGGGTAGTAGTCGGGGTAGTTTGGACTAAAAATTTCTCCGATGGCATTAACAATCTCATGTTTACAACCACCTTCCTTACAATCATATCCGTTCTCATGCAGTGTGTATCCATTGAAGCAAGCGCAATGAAACGAGCCTAAGGTATTTCGACATTCTTGCTGACATCCCCCATTTCCAATAGCACACTCATCTTTATCTAAAATAGAAAGTGTTACAATTTCATCCCATTATATTGCAATGCTATTAAATTACCAAGGACATTAAAATGTAATCTGATTGAATTATTTAAGCAAAAAAAAGGCATAAATATATAATTTAAATAATTTTTGATGAAAAAGACCCGACATGCAGTTTTTGATAGTATCTGGCGCTAAATATGAGCAAAAGAAACGTGGTTGGGCCTTCAGAAAAAAAGAAACAAGCTAAAAATACATGGCATCAAAAAGCTGCAAAAGGTATAGCTTTCCTTGAAGTTGTTGTTGCCTTTAGGTAGAAGTAAGCAGATCAACGACACTTCTTGACTACTAAGGTCCATGCGTCGGACTTCAGTGTCTAGCTCTAGATGGATTCCATCTCTTAGTCCTTTATTACCAAGGTATGGTTAACCCACTGCGCCACCACAGGACTGGTGGCCCTTGGGAATAAACAGATTCCTAATGTTTAAATACTTACGACGAAAATCAGTGTGAAACTCGACTGATCAGTTCGCTTATTTATTATCGCGGCTCTACTTGACAACAGTGGCAAAATGTGGTACTGCTCTAAAACCTTCATGATTTCGAAACAACCGAAAGAATAGACTAGTGCACTATATATTCACATATAGGGCTTAGAAAACGATATCCTAGTGCAAATGACAAAGTGCAAATCACTATTCAGCCAACACAAAGTTTTCTACCGAAAGTTTCCAAGGAATTATTGCAAGGAATTAAGACTTCAACAATGCGTCGGGAAACAACTTACCCTACTTACAATATTTTGACACACGAAGTAACTTCAATGAGTCTTTAACTTTAATATTTAAATGAATTAGAACAAATAAGGAAATATAGGATTAAATTTCTAACGGAGAAGAACTTCTAAGAAATAATCGAGCTTATATTCCAATAGGATTCCTAAAGACCTGCAACAGGCTTTTTTATGCAGGACTGATCTAAATGTTTTAGTTGACTGTATCTGTACTCCCAAACGCATTTGGTGGTTAAAGCGAATCAACTATTTTCTTGATGTATTTTTTTAGTGTTTTTTTTTTATTTAATCAGGTGGAATAATTGGTTTTTGGCAACATAGCTTATTGTGCTAATTGACACCAGGCACGTGGCAGAAGCTTTAAAGCTTCAATACATCTCTGTGGATTGATGACTGATTTATAGAAACTAAAAATTATAGAAACTACAGATTCAAACATAATTCTCATTAGTTGATATTAGACGGCTTGTAACTTTTTTCTTTTTTTTTCTTCGGGGCTCCAGTTGCATCTAATTCACGGTTTTTGGCGTTTTCTTAACTCTGAAATCTCATGAATATGTGTTCTCAAAATATTAGAATTTCATACTTTCTTGGAAATTTGTTGTCATTAATGCAAAATTGTATAGAATACTGCTTAATATTTAATATGTCCATACTGGTTAATTGTTTAACCTTCAATTATTACTATTTAATGGCGGAAATCCTCCCAAATACAAAATAGAGCAAAATAAAATCAACAAGAGGCGTGTATTAGGCTGCATATAACTAATACATCTTTACTATGATAGTTAAAACGAAGGTATGTTACACGTCACAAATTTAATATGAGTTTATAAATCGAAAATACTTCTCAGGCTTTTGACAGTTTTTTAAGGACCCCTTCCTCGTTCAAGGTTATCTAATAATACAAAATATATTAAACATTTTCAATATCAAAAACTTCATTTTACAACTATTTAAGCTAGAGTAAAATTCCAATTTTGGGAAAAAATAGAACCTTTTAAGTCAGCCAATAATAGAGGACCCAATAAGATAGGAGGGAAGATATCGGATCAATCTTATGTTGAGGTTTGGAGAGAGTGGTTACTGAACATTTTACTTTTACAAGTAATGTTGTATATAAAACTTTTGACATCACTGAAGCCGAAATTTGAACAGTAAAGTCGTGAAATTTATTATGAAAATATCATTAATTTAGTATTTAAATCACAATTTAATTCTCTTAAGTGGGCTGACATTATCACAGTATTGCAACCTGTTGAAAAACACTGTGCCTAATTTTCTCATTAACAAAAAAAAAAAAAAAAAATGAATTCCACACAAGGCTGCCACTGAGAATTTAACAATATACCAAAATTCATTTGCAAAAAATCCCAAGAGTTGAGAAAAAATCCCACGATTTTAAATAACAATAATATATACTTAATTTGATTGTTGAAGGTAATGTTTAAATCATTTTATGTGTTAGCTTTTTTTCTAATTTCGGATCCCCGGCATGTTATCAAACCTCACTGATATAAGATCCTGCTGGCGTGCTAGGACTGGCGTGCTAGGACTCCTGCTGGCGTACTAGAACGTGCTAGCGTGCTGGCGTGACAAAAATCTTTCGCACAAATAGGGCTAATTTTACAAACTAACTTAGCATGAAAAAAATAAGAAGAAAACTTAGCATATAAAATATTTTTCTTCTAGCGTGGCACAAGAAAACTAAAAAGAGGGTGGATACCCCTGACCTATCACCTGAAAAATACAATATAGGGAAGAAGGTTTTATTGACAAAAGTGTTAAAAACTGAATCCTAGACCAAAAATTTTGGGCTCAGAAGAGCAAAATTGGCAATCGTAATGTTACTTGTTTTTTTGAATTTTTTTAAAAAAAATCATGAAAAAAACTGATATGGTTCTGTTGTAGAAACAAGGTTCAGTCCTGGCAAGTTCGCCCAAGCATAAAGTTTCATGAAGATGAATGAGGACTAAAAGAAGACACTACAACCACAGAGGAGTCTTCTTCAAGAGCGAAGTAAGTGACAAAAAAAATGGCGTTGATTGAATCCCAAACAACAATTCTGCCTAGTTTATACCAGATTCAACATTAATCCTGGCTTAAATATGCTATATCAAGGCCCTTTGTAGAACACAATTTTAGAACAGTCAAGTGGATCTAGAGCGAGTCTATAAAATTCAAAAGGGTAGCTTATAAGACACGAATAAATCAATGCAAGAAATGTAGCTTTAAAGAATGTTTACTTTTTCAAAAATAAATATTTCGAATTAATTGTCTATGACATCATTTTTATGCAATCCTGAAAAAGGGTTATGCCAGCTTTACCTCTCATTCATAGCCCTGGTTCTCAATTTTTTAATTCCTATTTTAAAAAGCACGTTACAATTTAATTTGATTGCCAACAGCCCTGCCCTGCCCTTTTACCTGAGAAGTACACTGCAGCAAAACCGGTTTTTTGGACGGATGTATCTGAGTTAAACTCGACTCTGAGTGCATTTCCTTCTGAAGTTATCATCGGAGGAACTCGATTCCCACAGAAAATTCCATGCTTTTTCATAGCGTTTTCACTCAGCTTACTCCGAATCTCAACACTGTCGTAATCACAGTCTTCCTAAAAAAAAAAAAAAAAAAAGAAGTCAAACTTCAAATGCAACATAAGATTCTTTTTCAATACAAAAGCTTTTACTGTTATTTTTTTTAATTTAATTGTAAAAGGAAAATATATCCTCTTCAAATTCATTGGAAAAACTTTCTGATAAAGAAGTTTTTCAAAGAAAAGTAAAGAGCCGCGTTAAACTTAGATCAGCACCAATAGATTCCTATAATTATTCTTACTGAAAACGACCAGAATTACTATTGAAGAATAAATGAAACTCAAAATGAACAGAAATTAAATTAAGAATCATAGCAGTTATACAGATAACAGGCATCAATACAAATGAATAAATAAACCTTAAAACGAAAAAAAATCAATTTGGATAATCAAGTCAAACTTAAAACGAACAAAAATTTTCGTTAGAATGAGCCCTATTACGATATTCTAGGACTGCTGGGTCGATACGATCACCCCTAAAAAAAAAAAAAAAAAAGTATCCGTGATCTTTCTTCTTGCAAAAATTACAAAATTCCACATTGTTGCAGATAGAAGCTTATGGTGTGAAGCTTATGGTTCTCTGGTGGTGTGATTTTCATTAATTATATGACTTTCAAGGGGTGTTTCCCCGTTTTTTCGAAAATAAGGCAAATATTCTCAGGCCCGTAAATATTCGTAGGCCCGTAGCTTGATAGGTAGAAATAAACTTGATGATTATATATTTGAAATGAGCATGAAAATCCGATTCTTTTGATGTATCTATTGGTATCAAAATTCCGTTTCTTAGAGTTTCGGTTAATATTGAGCCGGGTCGCTCCTTACTTACAGTTTGTTACCACGAACTGTTTGAAAGATATTTGGGTTCTTATTTTTCTTTTATTTTGAAAAGACAATTATATCTTTTTCTAAGAAAATTATCCAAGTCTAACGTTGCACGATAAATGATAAACGGTATATGTAGCCCCCTCCATCCCACTATAATTTATTAGTTTGTCTAACTAGCACGGTCTCCATAAACCCCTATGGATAGTGAAACGTCATAGTTTCAATTTGTTCCTCATTTTATCACCTAGTTTTATTCACCATATTGGTGCACCTAGCTCTGAAGGGAGGGGGTGTGGTGGATATAAGAACCTTATAGGCCATTACTTTAAGATCTTTTGAGTCACAATGCTCCCACCCCCATCATCCTGTCTTAATGCAGTGAATAATATCTATTTTATTATTCACTATCTATATCTATTTTATTATTCACTATCTATATCTATATTATTCACTATAAAATTAAAGCCCGTTTTTCTTGCTTAATTTTGCGTAAATGGAAAAGCAATGTGGTCTAAAAAATTATTCCTGTCTTAAAATATGGTGGTTAGAAATAATGTGACTCAGAACTACAAGCATAAGGGTTTGAACTCCATTACAAACTTTTTTATTAATTTAAGATTTTAGTAGCATATTTCTTACTTGATATGTGTAGCTTTACTTACATTTGTACCTTCAATGTCAAAATGCGTAAAATTCAGTGTTATTTTCCACTGAGGAGGCGCAATGATTTCCCAAATACAGGTTTTACTAGCTGGATATAAGTCAGGGAACGAAGGACTTGTAATGGTTCCATTAGGAGAGTCTAGAATCCCACCACAGGCATCTGGAAAATATCATAGAATGCTTATGGCGGAAACGAAGAACAAAAAATATTAAGAAAAAGACAAGACCATAAAAAGATAATTTCTGGTGAGTAAATAAAACAAAAAACGGAGCAGATATTTTGGCAAAGATATCTGCTAAGTTGTCCTAAATGGCAAAAAAAGAGAAAATCAAATGCACATATACTACAAAAGGAAAAAACTAACCATTTAAAAGTATCCTATACGAAAGCTAAAAGTGGTTGATACGTACTATGAAAGAAAAAATCCAACCTCTTTAAGGATTCCTTTGAAATCGTTTTGTAACTTTGAAGAAAGAAAGAAAGAGAGAGAGAGAGAGAGAGAGAGAGAGAGAGAGAGAGAGAGAGAGAGAGAGAGAGAGAGAGAGAGAGAGAGAGAGAGAGAGAGAGAGAGAGAG
>JAQQPU010007799.1:25998-37663 GCA_029168905.1 Artemia sp. Kazakhstan ARC1039
TTTCTGTTCGTTTTAAGATTTAATGTCGCTCCTTACTTTCAGTTTAATTTTTTTTTTATTTAAAGCTGCGAAAGCGGGGGGTTTGGGGGGCGGCAGCCCCCCAACTGTGCCTCCTAATCCCTGTACGTTTTAAGGTTCGACCTTGTAACTCAGCCTCTTTAACTCTTTAGAAAACGTATTTTTTTTCAAATAATCATGATAAGGAGCGACCCCGCTCAAAAGTAACCGAAACTCTAAAAATGGAATTTTGATACCAATAGATACATCAAAAGAATCTGTTTTGTTTTTATGTTGATTTCAAATATATAAGTTTCATCAAGTTTAGTCTTACCCGTGAAAAGTTACACGCCTGAGAAAATGTGCCTTATTTTCGAAAAAAAGAAAAATAAAGTTTCATAGAACTTTAATGAAAATCACACCACCAGATTCAGCGTATCAGAGAACCCTTCTAAAGAAGTTTCAAGCTCCTATCTGCAAAAATGTGGAATTTTGTATTTTTTTTTTTTGCCAGAAGAAAGATCACGGATGCGTGTTTATTTGTTTTATTTTGTTTTTTTTCCCAGGGGTGATAGTATCGACCCAGTGGTCCTAGAACATCGCAGGAGGGCTAATTCGAACGGAAATTAAAAGTTCTAGTGCCCTTTTTAAGCAACCAAAAATGGAGGGCATCTAGGCCCCCTCCCACGCTCATTTTTCCCAAAGTCACCCGATCAAAATTTTGAGATGGCCATTTTGCTCAGCATATTCGAAAAATACAATAACTATGTCTTTGAGGATGACTTAATCCCCCACAGTCCCCGGGGCAAGGTCAGCAAGTTATGAACTTTGCCCAATGTTTACGTATAGTATTGGTTATTGGGAAACATACAGAAGTTTTCAAGGGGGATTTTTTCTAGTAGTTGGGGGGGGGGGATCGGGGATTACATGGGAGGATCTTTCCATGGAGGAAGTTATCATGGGGGAAGGGTCATTGCTACGAAAGGGGCATCGGATTTCCCAGCATTGTTTAAAAAACGATAAGAAATTAAATAGAAAATCAATTGTTTCAACTGAAAGTAAAGAGCAACATCAAAACTTAAGGCGAACAGAAATTATTATGTATATGAATGGGTTCACCCCCTAGTCATTACCTCGCTCTTCACCGCCTCGCTCTTTACGCCAAAGTTTGACGCTGTCTCACAACTTTATTTTTAAAACAATAAAAACTTTAACCCCCCCCCCCCCCCCCCACACACACATTTTTTGCGATGTTGTAAAAAGCCCCCGCTAAGGTGCCATTTCTCCACCCTCACATTTGAATAATCAAGCCCTAAATAGTCAGCTAATTGCTCCTTTTTCAATGCATACTTTCTGTCCTTAAGACATCGTTAGTTCCTTATGAAGATGATTTTCAGGCTGTATAGTATTATCTAATGTACTAGCAAGGTCTTTGTCCTACTATGATCTGAATATGCAATGTTTCATTTTCAACTTAACGCCGAAGTTGCATTTCGTCTTCTTTCGGAATTTTTAACTCCATTGCACTGCCACATAACCAAAATTCCGATTATTAGCAGCACAATGGACCTTCACAAAAGGTCTTCTTCGATTTCCCTCTTAGACCCACAATTTTTATCTTGTTAGAATATTCAGTATTTCCGACTCCATTATTTCCGTAGAAAAGTGAGCTTCTGCATTAAATTTGCCATTTAGTCTTACATTTTCATTAGTATTTTATCCCCTACCTACCTTCTATCCCTACAGCACCTCCTAATAATCTTATTGTTGAGAAAGGTATCAAAAAGATGTTATTTCTTCTCCTTAGCTTTTCAAAAACAGAGTTGTTGACAGAGTTATTTAACTAGTAATTCATTAATCATCCAAAGCTGATAGGCCTCGAGAATACAGCCTACCTTCTATCCATACAGCAGATCCAAAAGTTCTCATCAGGGTTGAGAACAGAATTGTCGACCTAGTTCAACAGCACTAGTTATACTGGCAACATTCTGAATTTGAGTAGGACTCTCCAAGATATGCATCCTTGCCTTGCAGTTCGACTAGTGATTCATTCATCCTCCAAAGCTGAAAGGCCTCATGTAAAGTACATATACTGCCTACCGTCTATCCATATTACTTCTCCTGATATTTTTATGGGAGTTAAGAAAGGTGCCAATCAAGGTACTGTTTCTCCTCCTTAGCTTTTCAACAATTGATACAGTATCTGCTAATCCCTTATCCTTCATTTGTGCCGGTTTTAATTCATTTACAGCTAGTCTGGTATGGTGACAACATCCAGAACTGGATTTGCAAAATCCAGCACTAGAAAGCTTTTCACCTTGATTATTTACATACAAGATAATCTTGATTTCAGCTGCTATCTTCTTTGAAACCTTTTTAACTCTATTGCAATATCAAGTTACAATAAGCAGCAACTCGACCCATTAGTAATTAAAACACTAAGAGAAGTAATTTTGATAATATTTTAAACATAAAAGAATTTAGTTTTTATACTGATTCCAAATATATAATAAATTATATAAATTTCATTAAGTTTAATTTTTCCCATCAAAAGCTGCGAGCCTGAGAATACTTGTCTGATTTTCGAAAAAATGAGAGGAACTCTCAAAAAGTCAAGCGATCTTAACAAAAATGCCACCATTAGATTCAGCATATCAGGGAACCCCACAGTAGAGGTTCAAGTTCCTATCTACAAAAGTTGTATTTTTTTGCCCGAAGAAAGATCACGAATGCGTGTTTATTTGTTTGTTTTTTTTCCCCAAGGGCGATCCTTTCCAAATGATTGTCCTAGAAGATTGGGAGAGGGCTCATTCAAACGGAAATGAAAAGTTCTAGTGCTCTTTTTAAGTGAACAAAAAGATTGGAGGGCAGGTATTCCCTTCCCAAAATCTATTCCCCCCAAAGACATCCAATCAAAATTTTTAGATAGCCATTTGGCTCAGCATAGTTAGAAGCTCTAATAACTGTGGTTTTGTTGTTGACATAACCCCCAAGCACCTGGGGAAGGGCAGTAAGTTATGCAATTTGCCCATTGTTTACGTATAGTACTTGCTATTGGAAAATACATGGATTTTTTTGGGGGGAGGGGGGTGAAATTTTCTGTGGGGATGGGGGACTTTTGACAGGGAGAATTTTTCGTGGTGAGGAAAGCCTCAAGGGTAAATCTTGCACGGGGAGGGATTTCAATGCATGATTCAAAAAACACTCAAAAATATAATATTAAAAAACAAGTTTTTTCAACTGGAAGTACGGATCAACATTATAACTTAAAATGAACATAAATAATTCCGTATATGAGGGGGACTGCCACTTCCTGATCCCTTGCTCTTTACGCTAAAGTTTGGCTGTATGCCACAATTCTTTAAGAACAACTCCTCAAACACAAGGGTTGTTGAATCTGAATGAGTATTTTAAAGAACTTGAAGACTTTGGCGGAAACAGTGAAGGTTGAGGAGAGGGCAGCCCCTCCTCATATATGGAATACTTTCTGTTCGTTTTAAGTTTTAATGTTACTCCTTAATTTCAGCTGAAAAACCCTTTTTTAATTTAATTTATAGATAACTAGGATGTTGTTTTTTAATTAAAAAAAAATAAGATACAAAAAAAGCATTTTTCAAAAAAGGGAGTTTTTTCCCATTTCCTTTAATTCCTTCCTTAAGACATCCTCCCACCCTATTCAGGAACAGCTCAATAGCCAGGAAAGAAAATGGGATAAAAATATACCAATAAAAATTAACAAAATAAAAAATACAGTCCCCTACCATCAAAATCCCCATACTAGGGATTGGCCCAGGGGAGTGGTGAATGATTTCACCACCCCAAGTAAAACAGTCAACCTAACTTAGAGACATCAATCCAAAAGAAAACGCATAAAAAAAACGAAAAAAAGACAAAAAATTAAAAAGCATGGATTCTTTAAGGTTTAAAGAACCTCAACCCTCCTTAGTCTTAGTCAACCCTCCTTACGGTATTACCTCCTTAGGGTATGATCTCCTTAGTCAACCCTCCTTAGGTATTAATCAAATAAACTACTTAATTACTTTGTGCTTTCAACAGTTTGTATCTATTCGATTATTGAAGCTGATTCTGGGTACAAACCGAAGTTAAGTATAGTAAGTAAGTATGACAGCACTAGAACCTTAAGGTCCAAACCGGCGGTGCTGATCTCCGTTTCGTGGCCCTTCAGCCAGGAAGTGCAATGGAGGGCTGGGGGCCGAAGTTACAACCCTGGCAAACCTGGTTACCATTCACGTGATGCCAACCCTGAATATTATCTGAGTGTTTATTTTGTTTCAATTGTTGGCTTTTCGTTTAGTCTCTTTTTATTACTTTTTCTCCCTTCCATTTCTTTTGCTTGACAAATTTTCAAACAGATAACATTAATAAGAGTTTGTGTAAAATTATTTTATAAGAATTGTATGCAAGTTTGTGTAAAATTCTTTAAAACTAATTGATTTATAGATCTGGGTCTTCTGAACACGAGTGTTAAGTTTTGTCAGGTCTCTTCGGACCCCTGCGTTCCCTTCTTGGGGTATAAGCCCATGGAGTTTAATTCGTTATTTCAGTATTTTTACTTATGCTAATACTGGTAAATGGCTTAGATAAGTTCAAAGTCCTTTTCCCTTTACTTTATTTTGTGAGGGAGGGGGCCAACTTAAGAAGGAAGGGAGCCGTTTGTTTTTTGTTTTTATAATTATTTTTTTTCTTTTATTTTTATTTTCTGCTGGGAGCTGTCACTGCTCAATGTAACACTTTGATAAACGGTATATTTGAATGGATGAAAAAGAACAAAAGATCTTTTTATTTATTATTATTTTTTACAAAACAATTTATATCAAAAGACCTTCCCAGGATATAGCTTAGAATCTCGAAATATTTTTGAAAGTTTCATTCACTGCTTAATCTAACAAATAATTTAATTTTCAATACCTTTAATAAACGAAGCTGCGAAACCTGCCTTCTGCACGGAGCTGTCAGAGACAAACTTCACCCATAGATGTGGTCCCGTGGATTTAATGTCATCTGGAACTTTGTGACCACAAAATATTCCAATTAACGGACTATTTTCTTCTGTCCCGTCTCTAACTTCTAAATAATCATAAACGCAGTTGTCGTGATTTTCTATCTAGAATAAAATTTGAAACTTTAAAACTTGCAATCCAGCAGATAAAAAAAAAAAAAAAAAATACAAGATAAAGAACTCTCTGTTCTTTGTCTTTAGACAACAAATCAAAGACAATCATAGGCAGCGCGCTAGCACTGCCTAAGTAAAGAACGATGTGGGCACAATGTGTGTGTGTTTTTTTTCTTCAGCCGGGCACTTTGTATCGAAGGAGTTGTCGTAGAAACTTCGAAAAGGGTTCATTCGAATGGAAATTGGAGTGGCTAGTGCCCTTTTTAATAGTCGAAAGTACTTGGAGGGCAACTGGTCCACCCCCACGCCCATCATTCCCCCAAAAACATCCAATCAAAATTTTGAGATAGCCATTTTGTTCAGCGTAATTTATTTCCAGATAGAAAATATGTTTTCGAGGGGGACACTCCCCCACAACCCTCGGGGCAAGGGTTTTAAGTTATGCCCTGAGGACATATAAGAACGATGTTGGCACAATGTACAATGTATTTTTTTCCTTTAGAGCAGGGCACTTCATATGGAAGGGGTCGTCGTAGAAACTTCAAAAGTGGCTCATTCGATTGGAAATTGAGAGTTCTAGTGCCCTCTTTAATAATCAAAAGTGATTGGATGGCAACTAGCCCCCCACGCCCATCATTCCCCCAAAAACATCCAATCAAAATTTTGAGACAGCCATTTTGTTCAGTGTAGTTGATTTCCAGATAGAAAATATGTTTTTGAGGAGGACACTCCCCCAAAACCCTCAGGGCAAGGGTCTTAAGTTATACCCTGGGAAAATATACGATTTTTATAGAAGGCGTTGTCGTAGAAACTTCAAAACAGGCTCATTTGATTGGAAATTCGAAGGGCTAGTACCCTTTTTAATAGTCGAAAGTGATTGGAGGGCAACTAGCCCCCACGCCCATCATTCCCTTAAACCCATCCAATAAAAATTTTGAGATAGCCATTTTGTTCAGCGTAGTTGATTTCCAGATAGAAAATATGTTTTTGAGGAGGACACTCCCCCACAACCCTCAGGGCAAGGGTTTTAAGTTATGCCTTGGGGGCATATAAGGTTTTTATAGAAGGTGTTGCCGTAGAAACTTCAAAAAAGGCTCATTCGATTGGGAATTCAAATGCCTAGTGCCCTTTTTAGTAGTCGAAAGTGGTTGGAGGGCAACTAGCCCCCCCTCCCACGCCCATCGTTCCTCCAAACACATCCAATCAAAAGTTTGAGATAGCCATTTTGTTCAGCGTAGTTGATTTCCAGATAGAAAATATGTTTTTGAGGAGGAAACTCCCCCACAACCCTCTGGGTAAGGGTTTTGAGTTATGCACTGGGGGCATATAAGAACGATGTTGGCACAATGTGTTATTTATTAATTTTTTCCTTTACAGCAGGGCACTTCGTATCGAAGAAGTTGTCGTAGAAACTTCAAAAAGCGCTCATTCTATTGGAAATTGGAGTGGCTTGTGCCCTTTTTCATAGTCGAAAGTGATTGGAAGGTGACTAACACCCCTCCCACACCCACCATTTCCCCAAACACATCCAATCAAAATTTTGAGATAGCCATGTTGTTTAACGTAGTTTAAAGTTCTGGAAATTCTGTCTTAAAGGATGACAACCACCCTAACGGACCTTAGGGTAAGGGTTGTAATTTAAGCCCTGGGGGCATATAAGGTGTTTATAGAAAGCGTTGTCGTTTCCAAAAGGGCTCATTCGATTGGAAATCGAAAGGCCGAGTGCAATTTTTAATAGTCGAAAGTGATTGGAAGGCTTGACATTTTTATAGTAAAGACCGAAGTGGGTATAATGTATTATTTGTGTTGTTGTTGTTGTTTACAGCAGGGCACTTCGTATCGAAGGAGTTGTCGTGGGAACCTTGAAAAGGGTCCATTCGATTGAAAATAGAAGAGGCTGATGCCCTTTTTAATAGCCGAAAGTGATTTGAGGGCAACTAATCCCCCTTCCACTCCAACCGTCCCACGCCCACCCTCCCACGCCAACCCTCCCATTTCTGCTCTTAAAATTTAACCAAATCAAAACAGAGTAAGTGTATCCAATCTATCAAAGAAAGTAAACAGATTTTTTTGTGAATGCTATCAGGTTTTCCATTTCAGGTCAACTAGAGGAGGTATGAAACTAAATTAAACAGTACTATTTGTGTCCAGATTTCTAAGAGGGTGTATGTTGTCAAAAATTTCTGAAAATTTTTCTCCAGCATACATATAGCAGGCCAAACTATAAAGTCTTAAAAAACAAAAAGATTTAAAGTACTATTTTCTTTTTCCCTGAAAAGACTATGTCAATATAAAACGAACAGAAATTAATTTAAAAAACTTTTTCCACAAAATAAGTTTTTCAAAGAAAAGTAAAGAACTCCATTAAACAAAAAATGCGCCAAAATAAAATCAAATAATCTACAAAGCATGAGACTACTACAAACCAGCATCGATAAATAACTGAAACCCAAAAAGAACAGAAATTATAATAATTTACCGAGTCAAACTCATAACGAGCAGAAATTAACATAAGTTGGGTACCCCTATGCCTTTCCAAGGCCAGAACAAAATTCGCAATTTACTGAAAAAATACAAATGAATGTGCATTGTCAGTTTAATATACATATACTGATATTTAGTAATCAAAGTATTAATATTATTTGATTTATTAAAGTTATAAAAGTAAAAACATTTATATTTTTTCAGTAAAGTGTAAATTTTGTTCTAACCAAATCAAAATAGCGTAAGTGTATCCAAGCTATCAAAGAAAGTAAACAGATTTTTTTTTGCGAATGGTATCAAGTTTTCTTTTTCAGGTCGACCAGAGGAGGTATGAAACTGAATTAAACACTACTATTTGTGTCCAGATTTTGAAAAGGGTGTATGTTGTTAAAACTGCTGAAAATTTGTCTCCAGCATACAAATAGCAGGCCAAACTAAAAGTCTTAAAAAACGAAAAGATTTAAAGTATTTTTTTCTTTTTCCCTTAAAAGACTATGTCAATATAAATCAAACAGAAATTAATTAAAAAACTTTCTCCACAAAATAAGTTTTAACGAACAGACGAACAGAAATTACAATAAATAACCGATTCCAACTCAAAACGAGCAGAAATTAACATGAGTAGGGCTCAAAACCCCCTATGCCTTCCCAAGGCCAAAACATAATTAGCACTTTACTGAAAAAAATACAAATGAATGTGCATTGTCAGTTTAATACACATATACAGATATTTAGTAATCAAAATGCTAATATTATTTGATTTACTAAAGTTATAAAAGTAAAATTATTTTTATTTTTTCAGTGAAATGCAAATTATGTTCTGGCCTTGGGATGGCATAGGGGCTTTGAGCCCTACTCGTGTTAATTTCTGCTCGTTTTGAGTTTGACTCGGTTATTTATTGTAATTTCTGTTCGTTTTTGGTTTCATTTATTTATCAATGCTGATTTGTGATAGTTTCACGCTTGGTAGATTATTTGATCTTACTTTCGCTCATTTTTGGTTTAATGGAGTTCTTTACTTTTCTTTGAAAAACGTATTTTGCGGAAAGGGTTTTTTTAATTAGTCTTTACTTAAAGTCGAGATTATGTCTATGGTTGCTTGTATTTCGTAATACGTAACACTAGCAACTGGTATGCAATAATATTGATCATTATACAATATTAGTTAATATTCAACGATAAAGATTATATCAAAACTAATAAACTAACACCCATTTTTGGCATTATATTATTATTATTATGTACCCAAAAATCCGTATGTGAGTAATTAGTCTTATTTTGAGGGGATTCTGACATTTTATACCCTTGCTGTTTTGGTTTGACTTTGGGAAATATGAGCCATGGGTACTCCTAGTGCTTTTGCGCGACAGAGAGTGGAGGGAACACAAAAAAGTGGAGGGCATATAAAGCAAATAATATGTTTAATATTCAAAGTTAATCTTTTATAGTTTTCAGGGCAAAACCTGGGATTTTGTTTGAGAGAGGGGGGATCTCATTGACTACATTAGATTACTGAGAATCAAGCATTAAGTTTGAAGAAAAATTACATTCATTTTTCTTGCTTTTGTATAAGTTGGACAAAAGTTTAGGGGGGGGGACTCGAACCGGGTACCTCCCTCCCCCAGGCAAGACCGTGATAATCATTTATTTTCTTAATCAAGTAAGATTTTCACCGGATTTAATATTAATTCATCATTTAAACTTAATAATTTCTGTAAATAATTTAAATAGTTCAAATTGGAATAACCAATCTGTCAAAAATACTATTAAAATTCCATATATTAATCAGTAAAATTTTTATGGAACACCATTTTAATTTTTTAACTCAATATTATATTTTTTCCTGTTTACTTTATCAGCAGTGTCTTCTTTGTATTTATTTGTTTAATACTTTGCCTAACAATATTCAATAAAACAACAGGAAAGCTAAGGTAGCCACAGCTCTTGACACATACAATAGGGTTTTTAGTTTGACGATATGATTGTGAAATTTGACATTTCTTGATAATATAAATCATCTAGGCAATCACCGAAATAATTTGGCGAAGAAGCATATTCAAGTATTCTGGATATTGCAGGAACCACATAATTTATATTTGTTTTCCTTTCAACCGCATAGGGGTAAGCTTAGAATTTTTAAGTTTGTTAAATTTTGCATTAACCATTACGTAATAAGGCTTTTAGTGTTAATCCGTATCATTTAATGCCTTTTAATGTTACTACAATAATATAATATAATATAACGATGAGTATGATAAATGATATCATGAAATAAACATAATCAATACCTATGGAGTCCATATGCCATATTTATACCTGTGTCGTATATTTACTTCATTAAACGCATGTTTATTGGACGATCTAATTTCACCTGGGAATTATTTCTCTTTCTTCCTTCTGAGTTTGTCCGTGATTTTGAACAAATTTGCAAATTATTTCAGAGGTGCATTAAATTTCCTTTTTGGTTATGAAATAGACAGTCTTCCTTCTAAAGGAGATTAGTAATATAGGGGAAATCTGTTCTACGGGCCAGGTAGGATAAACCCTCTGGGAATCCTCCAAGACGCACAAGTGGCTGTTACGTTTCACTGCACACGGTTTAGCAGGTGCTATGCATTGAAGTCAATGAGCTGTTACGTAGGCATCATTGCACAAGGAAATTCAAATCTATCAAATGACCTTGTCAATGACGTAGGTTTTTGCAAATTTATATGTATAATGCCTAAACAAATTTTAAGGGTCAATGACATTTGTTGCTAACTCATTTTGGCTCCAAAAAGCCTTGTAATACTGCAAAAGCCCAATCCATTTTGCACCAGGAGCCAAAGTTTTTATTTATTCAAGACGTTTTTCTTCAAAAATTTTTTCTTCAAGAAATTGTGCAAGATATTTTTCAAGACCTTTTCAAGATTTTTTTTTCTTCAAGATATTCTTCTATAACACTTTTTTCTTCAAGACATTTTTCAAGATTTTTTTTCTTCAACATATCTCCTGGGGATCATCAAACACTTGTGCAAGCCTGGTAATGACGCTGGGAAAACCAGTGTCCTCGGAAGCCTTATAAATTTTCGAGGGGGTAATAAGATCATTTTTTTTTACCTGCGGAGGTTCCCAACAATGGGCCAGGTTATTGAAGAACACCTTGAACGAAATCATTTTGGGAAAACGTCTTGAAAAACGTCTTGAAGAAAAAACTCTTGAAAAACATCTTGAAACGTCTTGAAAAAATTCTGGAAGGGAAATGTCTTAAAGAAAAACGTCTTGAAGAAAAAATATTGAAAAGCGTCTTGAAACGTCTTGAAAAATGTCCTGAAAATGTCTTGAAGAACAACTACTTGCAGAAAAAAAAATCTTGAAAACATCTTAAAACGTCTTGAAAAATGTTTAGAAGAAAAACATTTTGAAGAAAAAAATCTTTGGCTCCTAGTGCAAAAGGGTATAGGGCTGTTGCAGTATTACAACGCTTTCTGGAAGCAAAATGGGTTAGCAAAAAATGTCACTGACCCTCAATTTCCGTTAGGGCATTATACATTTAAATTCGCCGAAGGCCTACATCATTGACAAGGTCCTTTGATAGATTTGGATTTCCTTGTGCAATGATGCCTATGTAACAGCTCATTGACTTCAAAGCATAGCACCTGATAAACTGGGTGCAGTGAAACGTAACGGCCACCTGTGCGTCTTAGAGAATGCCCTGGGGTTTTTCCTATCTGGCCCGTAGAATCGATTGCCCCAATACTACTAAGATTGCTCATTTGGTATTGCCAAATTGTTAAAAGAAAAACAAATAACATAAATATGGGCATACATATTTTTATTACTGTATAATTGTCAACGATCCTCCTATTCGGCCAACCATCTAAGGCAAGACGAAAAGTAGATTACCCCGAATGACATGGGAGGGGTCATAGGGAACGATTTAATAGAAACTGAAACTTCTTTGGAGGTTGTTAACCCTTGACAGGCCACTATATGAACGAATACCAGGAAAAATCTACAACGCTTCCCATGTAATCTCTAGGTCAGACTATTGACGAAAAATTTTATTTT
>JAQQPU010007800.1:13539-31387 GCA_029168905.1 Artemia sp. Kazakhstan ARC1039
ACTACTTTTTTTAACTAAAAAAGTTTACGTTTTTTAACTACTTTTTTAACTAAAAAAGTTTACGTTTTTTAACTACTTTTCTTAACTAAAAAAGTTTACGCTTTTTAACTACTTTTTTTAACTTACTTTTTTTAACTACTTTGTTTTAACTACTTTGTTATTTTATTAATAATTTGAGTTTAAGGAAAACAGTAAAGAAGTGCCAGCACTTAAATCTATCAAATATTACTTTGGGTTGGTTCCTCCAACGCCTAATGACGTACAGGGAAGCAGTGTCTGACCTTAACATTGTCGATCCTGAGCCAAAGACCATAGATCGTCGAGAGATGAACGTAGGATTCTTGCTTTACGCCTAGGGAACGACCAATCGTGATCCGTTGGCAACCAACTATCCGGAGGAGTCCACCCCCCACGTGTCATGTGGAAGTCATCCTTGTCTCAATCGAGTCATGTGACAATATATTGCAAATAATTTCTTAATATTTAGAATAAGTATTTTTTTATGAAAAGTATAAAGAAAGTTTCCCATTTCTATTTTTAGTTTGAAAATACTTTCAGCCGAATAAAAGTTTGTACATCACAATAAACACAGGATTTACTGTATGCAAACAGAGGTTACAAGGTTTGCCCGCCCCCCCTCCCCCCAAAAAAGATTGTCCGATTTGTAAAAAAAGAAACAAAAATACGTCTAAACAACTTTTTGGTGTTTTTTTATTTAAGCGTGAAAAAGTGTCAAATATTATTCACACCACATCACTAAGACCAATAGCTTGCCGCTACGTTGTCCCTAAAAAACTGCATTGCAAATAATCTCCTATTTTTAGAATAAAAATTTTTCCATTAAACCATAAAAATAATTTCTAGTTTTACTGTAAGTTCGTAAATACTTCCATCCAAATGAAAGCTGTTCGTCATAATAAATACATTTCCTGTGCTTGCGGATTCAAAGTTCGTTCGTTTCGAACTTCTTTCATTCATCACGACTTTCAGACACGGAAATTCAATTTGAAGCTTTGGTTGTGTAAATAGTGTGCTGTCCCCAAGCATTAAATTTTAGAGTTTCCTAAGTCTAAAGCTAATACAATTCCTAATGTAGTTGCTATGTCTCCCTTTTCCTAGTTCTATCTCTAAGACAATTTCGTGAAGCAATAAAAACAATTTAATAGAGACAAGCCTCTTACACGAGAACCTAAAATTTACTATCGCCTTACAAAATTTTAAAAATTGGCAGAATAGAAAAAAAGTAACAAAAGATAAATGAAACAATGAAAAAGACAAAGAAAGAAAAATAGCAACAAATAGAAGGAATAACGATAAAAGAAAAATAATACAAGAAAATGTAATAACAATAATTATACTGTGATCAAAATGTAATAATAATTTATTTTAACCAGCTACAAAATCTAAGCAGAAGCAAAATGAAAAACTCTATAGAAAAAGAAACCCAAGTGAAAAAACAATAAAATCAACTAGGTGTAAAACATAGAAAGAGACCCAAAAAATGGGTAACTTATAAAGAAGTGGAAACAGGCACTAATGTCGGCAAAAAAAATGTAACAATAATAATTATGTTATAATCAAAATGTATCTATTTTTAACCAGCTATAAAATCTAAGTAGAAGTAAAATAAAGAAGTCTATAGAAAAAGAATCCGAAGTAAAAAAACAATAAAATCAACTATGTGAAAAACATAGAAAGAGACCCCAAAAAAATGGGTAGGTAACTTATAAGAGTGGAAACAGGCACTAATGTCGGCAAAAAAAAAGAAAAGAATTACACAAGAAAATGTAACAATAATAATTATGTAAAGAACATAGGAAGAGATCCAAAGAGAATGAGTAACTCTTAAGAGTGGAAACTGGCACTAATGTCGGCAAAAAAATCTCAACGTCATCTGGCGTTTGACGAAACTGACCATTTTTGTAAGCTTTGTAATCGTTTTTCTGTCAGGGACTGAGATCAGACAAGATCAGGAACAACAGATGACAATGATGGAACAACAGATGGAACAACAGACAAGATGAGGGACTGAGATCAGGAACAAGGGGTACTCCAAGGTGTACACCATAAGGCAAAGAGGGGTCAACCCAGGCACGTACGCAGGAATTTGTTTCGGGGGGGGGCAAATCCTTCAAACCCATTATTCTGTGAGAAAAATCAGAAAATTAGGGGAAAATGAAAAAAATCGTGAGATTTCGGGGGGTCCCGGGCCCGGAGGCTACACTAATTACTACACTAATTTTACCAACTATACAAATCAAATTAATTATTCTTATTATTACACTGAAAAAGACGTCAAGTGTCGCCAAACGCTAGATTGCCCGAATTTTTTTGTCGACACTAGCGCTAGTTTCCACTCCTCTAAGCTACCACTACCCTTTGAATAAATCATGAAATGGATTAAACTTCAAAATAGCAGGCTCAAACAGTTTCCCGCTCACCAAGGCGTTGCCATTGGATAGCAAGTCAGAAACCTAAATCAGCAGACTAAATGCATTTACTTTAGAAATTAATGAGCGGAATAGATCAAGTTGACGAAGTAGTCATATTCCGACGAAAAAAAACTTCGCAATAAGCATTACCATATATATTTAGCAATAACAACGGAAATTGGCATTAAAGAAAAATAGTTGTTTCAGAGCTAGTAGACAGGGAAATAGATTACAGAACAAAAATTAAAACAAAACAAAAGTGACAACAAAATTGGGCGACGAAACTCTCTGACAATTAAGCCACAAAGATTTGATGATCAATACAATAATATTTCCCTCTCGGTGCTGAAGTAAACATACAAATGATACCAAAACGCCCATTTTATCTCTTTCCTTAACACCTGAGGAAATTCTAATATAAATCGAGATGCCCAAAGAGCAAAAAATTTCTCATTTTCTAGAATGACAACCGTAGAACAGTGTATTAAAATTAATTCTCTCCAACAGACTTATAACTGTGAAGGCGTCAGGGTATTTTCTTCAGCGAACGACTTGTTTTTACGCTATTACGCCCATCACTTTCTAGTTTCAAAATCGATTTGTTATGCATGATAAAAACGCTTAAGACAACTATTTATTCAACAATAGCCACAGTGAAATTCTATTGTCCACAACTTGCTATAATCAACACAAAATTAGTTTCAAATTACACACTTGATATGTTGTGATGCCAATTAAGAATCTTCAACAATAAAGAAACAGAGTGACTATTCGCAAAAACTCGTGCAATTTAAAAAGAGTTTCGCTATTTTTGAAGATTTGCCATTCCATAGAGGAAAATGAATAAGGTGAAATCTAAATTTGTGCTCTTCTTTGATCGCAGAACTTCAAAAAGCCACTTTGCCACTAACCGCTAAGAAGTCATAGACAGGGTAGACCAAGAAATTCACTGCACCAGACTTTGTCTTAGCTTAGTACCTCCTCCGCCTCCCCTTCCCAAGATTAAAGTATATACACATAATCACTTAGTGCTGTTCTTGTTGTTGTGGTGTCTACAACTAGCTATAATCAAAACAAAACTAGTTTCAAATTACACCTTTGGTACATATGTTTTGACAGCAATTAAGGATTGCTATATTTTCGACAGTAGTCTCCTATAGATCTAAACAAATTGTCTACAATTAATAAGTTGCATAGCTTTTGGTACCGAGCGATATCTTTAATCACGTGTCCCTTATTTTACTAGGCGTTCGATAATATTTTAGGAAGCAACTGATGTAGAGTATTTTATTCTATTGATTTGACTTATACATAAAGTGCCTGAGTTGGCAATTTCTATTTGGTTAATAAAGCATCCAAGGCCGTATCCAGGGGAGAAAGAGCTAGTGTATGGGGGGGGGGGGCGGAAATTCGTTTCTGACTCGTAAAGATGTAACAAAAAATGCATATGAAACTTTTTTGGATGCGGTTTTTAATGTTTCTTTTTTGACCCCAACCCCGATCTTTGAACAGAAATCCTGAATGCGCTCTTGAAAGCGTCTTATCTATAAATAATTTTTAAGGGAAATTGCCTAAGATTATACGCAGTTCTCATTTTAGCAAAAACATATCAAAAAGTAAAGCTATACAAAAACATAGTTCAATTCTTTTGGGCAGTTATGTAAGATGATCGGTTGCCAGAAAATTGAGTTTTATCTCAATCCAGCAAAAAGGAAAAAAAAAACTTCGCGTGCTAACCAATGGTCTACGTAACACATGTACCGATCTCCTGATTATCTGCCTTCGGACTGGAGTGCAATGTATGGTTGGGGGTGAATCGTCCGACACTTGCAGTGGTTTCCCCCAGATTTCTCTAATTACTCATTTGGAGCTGGGTCAACTCTGGCTGAGCTTACGGAGTTAAACCGCTGACCCCCGTTGCAAACCAAACAACCGGCAGCACCAGGATTCGAACCATAGTCCTTAAGGACTCAGGATTTCAAGTGTAGCGTGCCAACCAGTCGGCTAGGAGCAAAAGTTAACAATAATCAGCACTTCTCAAGTGGGAGGAAAAGATGTCACAATAAAACATTGAGTGGAAGTGGAACTTCATGCAAGGGAGTAAACAGTAAATCTAAAAATATAGAAGGGCGGATGAGTGCAAGGAACTAAGCTATGGTAGCTCAAAAGACGCTACGTGATGTTTTTTGTCGAGTTTGTATTCGCATACTTCCATTCCTAAATCCAGAATACTCTATCAATGGGTTCAGTTCCTTTTCCGTAATATATTTGGTTATCAAGATAATTTGAGTTTTCACTGTTTTATAAGCTCTTATTGATTATAATAATAAACATTTATTATTAAATTAATACATAATACAAAAAACACTCGTACTAACTGCTACTAACAACTCACCGCAGCATCAAGCCACCTGAGACTAACACAGCTACACATGCTCGTCTTCCATCCTAATCTATTCAAACCCTCCCTCTTTACAGCCTCCCAGGAAGCTCCTACTTTCCTTTAGATATTTCTTTATGACATCCATCCACCCCAGACGAGGACGACCTACTTTCCGCTTAGCCCTAGACGATTGGCCGAAATGAACAATCTTCGGCATACAGTCATCATTCATCCGCAAAAAAAGCCCTTCGCACAATTATTACCAATTATAATTAATAGAATTATAAAATATTTAATCACCACCACCACCCCCCCCCAACTGTACTAGCTTCAGATGGTTCGTTGCTGCTATTAGTCTTTAATACCAGTAGAAGTATATTTAATTGCCTTTGAATATCGCCTGTTGAACTGCCACACCGAAACTGTTGACCCCAGTGGTTTATTGTTGATCTTGATCAATTATTATTTAATTTACATTTAATTATATATTATTTTCATATTTATAGATATTATGTTATTTTGATTAGATACTATATTTAATTTATGTAGATACTGTGTTTAATTAATTACCATGCTGCTCTTTATTAACAGTAGCAGCAGGTATAAGCCTGAAAAAAACGTACCTCAACTAAATGCTTAAGTTGAAAAACGCAAAGTCCAAGTTCAGCCATACTTGGTTTGAACATTTCACGGAGTCTATATTCCTGCATCAACTTCACAAGAACTGCAAAAGCTTCTTCTTCGGGCATCTATAAAACAAAATATATATAACGACGCTTCAAGACATCGTTTCAAATTTTTCTATTTTTGTGAAATACCCATGAACCAGAGGCAAAATTTATTCTGAGGCAGTGGGCACAGCTTCCTGTCCCAGACTACCCCTCCCCTTAACCTGATTTTGTCCTAAAACTTCCCTTTTCCCCCCCCCCCCACAATTCTTTTAAGTGTAGCTAATTTTCACTTTGCACTATAAGTAATTATCCTTACACATTTGAAATTGTGTATACCTAATGGGTTATATATCCTGTGTGCCTTTGAGGACAGAGGGGATTAATCTCTTTGACAATACGGAGCCCAGAATTAAATCCCAACTGCCAAAGGGTCAACGCAAGGACCTTCAAAATGAATCAAAGTCTACCCAAGCTCGGTTCTAAAGGTTAGAACAGCTCCAACTGTTTAGTTGAAATTTGAATTACCAATTTGAATTACCAAAGGTAATTTGAATTACCATTTTTTTTTATCGTACCTCCATTCCAGTCGGCAATGATTACCTTAGTTATATTTTAATACTTCACACATCATTTACACTTACAAGATTTTCAAAATCAAGTTTAGCCAGCTGTGGAGCCAATTTTTCGGACGACAGATTTTGCTTATTTACGTATTTACCTATAGGTAGATTATTAAACAGATTTAAGCCACGTCTCAAAGCACCAGCACAAAAGAAATATAAACAAAAATCAGCAAAAGAAAACAGCACAAAAGCACTCAAGAAAAAACGTCCAAAGAAGTACTTAAAAAGAAACATTTGCCTATCCCCGCCCCCACCCCCCAGAATCTTATTTTCTTGATTTTTTTGTACACTGCTCATTCAGATTATTAAGAATTGTAGATAATAGGTAAAGTTCGGTAGTGGCATAATTTCGTCGAAATCCTGGGGGGGGGGGGGGCAAAATTGGAGCCAATTTTTCCAAATCAAGTGAAAATGACAGTCAAAAATGAAAAATGAGCCATATAGTACGATAAAGGCAAATATATACTAAAGAAGACTGAACTGTTTCTCTGGATGCTTGAATTATGCAGGCTTATCTTAAGTTTTAATAAAATATTTGAAGAAACTAAATTTTTGCTTAGGGGGTTAAACTAGGGTCTGGGGGGAACTGGGATCAGGGGGGCAGTTACCCCCTGTCCCATAGCAAATTATGCCCCTGAGGTTAGGTGTAGTTGGGTAAACTATGGACAATAGCACTTCTCTCAATCTTGAAGTTAACCTTGATTGGCTTGCGAAAATACGTCACAGATAAAAGCTAATGAAATTAAAGCACACTTTATACCATAGAACTGTAGGAAAATAATCTCCCTTTTTCCCTTTGGATAAATCACCACAGGATTATTGATCATAAAATAGATCCCATCAAACAATAAAAGAAAATTATCCACCCGTCCCAAAAATACGACAATATATGAAAGCTAGACAGTTTTTATCTGTGACAAGGAACATATAAACCTTTTCCCATATTCATTATTATAATCAATCTCCAGACATTGAGATTTCAATTAAGTGCTGAAAAGTACATTTGCCTTTCTCTTGCTATCTTTCTGTTAATTGGATGAGCTGTTGACATACGATAAATGAGTTTTTGGAAGATTATCGACCCTCGTTGCCACTAAATCCGTTGAGGAAAGTGTCCCAGAGCCAACAAAATTGCCCCAAATTTTTTCGAGTTTCTTTTCTTTCTTTTTCTTTCTACCCGTAGTCTTGTTATGTCCAAATTTTGTTCCAAGGACATTTAAAAATCAATAGTAATTTTTATTTTTGTAAATAGTATACACCTGTTTATTTTACAAATTGCTAAAGATGTGCCATCTATATACACACAAATACAGAAAACAAGTTTCTAAATAACTCTGCCGTTAGGGTTTGAAATAACAGCACTGCCAGTCCAATTCCAAAATTTGTAAATGTATAATAATGTATGAACCATTTAGTCCTTTCGCCCCTACTCTGCCGTTAGGGTTTGAAATAACAACGCGTCCAGTCCAGTTCCAAAATTTGTACATGTATAAGGGTATATGGACCATTTATTCCTTTCGCCCCTACTCTGCCGTTAGGGTTTGAAATAACAACACTGCCTGTCCAGTTCCAAAATTTGTAAATGTATAAGGGTATATGGAAAGGAGGACTGGCGCCCCTCGAGGAAATTATAGCCTAGTAAACGAAACAGCATTCGCGCGGGATTCTGACTAATGGACAATTCTTCTGGGCTTGGTATATTTTGACGGGTATCTTCGGGCTGAAAAACCTCTTCCTAGCCAATTTATCTATTATGGGCTGCCTCCCCGTAGTAGCATAATATTTGTAGGCATGAATATATAATAAGTCGGAGGTAATAGGCTTGAGACTGTCTGTGCAGGATTTCGACTCTTGTTGATAGAAGAGCATAGCCAAGTGCTAAAAACCATATTGTGACCAAGATGGGCCCAGGATTGCACAAAGCCTCCATTCATAGAGGTCCCAGGGACGTCTTGTTGTCCGGTTCTAAGCCGGCTTAAGCATTTCGGTGTAGACTTGAGAAGATATGTGATCCCCGTCCTGCACTGGTATCCGAGATCTTTGCTTTTCCTGAGGCAAAAATAATTTCAATGATTTAAAGAACATGAAAATTGGAACTTGGAATGTTACGACGTTAAAAAATGACTATCCTATCGATATTTTGACTGACGAATTCAGACGATTCAAACTGGATTTATTAGGAGTTTCAGAAACTCATATAATAGGGATAGGAAGCGTGGAATTAGGTGATAGAATTTGTTTACTCAGGCAGGAAGGATGGGTTACATAGACAGGGAGTAGGGCTCATGATGAATAAGGAAGCTGCTAAGTCTTGCTTAGGCTGGGAAGGTATTAATAATAGAATACTAATTGCTCATTTTATAACTAAAAAGTTCAGGGTATCAGTTATAGTAGTATACGCCCCTGTAGAACCGACTGACGGAGATACTAGTCACTCAGATGAATTTTACTTTCAGTTACAGGAGCAAATAGACAGGGTCCAAGGTAGAAATATGAATATGATGTTATTACTGGGAGATTTTAATGCCCAGGTTAGTAGAAACAGGGATAGATGGTATCCTAGCCTAGGTAAATTTGGTGTAGGAAAAGAAAACAGCAATGGATACAGATTGTGTAGGTATAACAATCTAGTTATAACCAATACGGTGTTTGGTCATAAAATGGCTCATAAGCTAACATGGTATTCACGTGATGGTAAGACAGCAAACCTTATTGATTATGTTTTAGTAAACCGAAGACTGGCAGGATCAATACAAGATATTAGGGTATATAGGAGTGCCTTTATTGATGTTAAACGTGAAGATCACCATCTAGTAGTGTCAAGGGTTAATTTAAAGCTGAAATATCGGAAGGGTAACTACCTCCCGGTAAGTTTATGATATTGGTAGACTCCAGGATGAGAATTAGAGAGAAACTTTCCAGGAACAGTTGAATACTAAACTTAAGAGTTTAAAATTTGATAATGTGGAAGATGGTTGGAATAATTTTACAAAAATAATTTGTGAAGTTGCAGAAGGTGTATTAGGGAAGAAAGCTAGAACTGCATCTAAGAATATTAGTGAAAAAGCTTTATGTATAATAGAAAGGAGAAAGGACTTGTACAAGAATTATCTGAGTGATAGATCGTATGAAAACAAAAGAAATGTAAAGAAAGTGGAGAAAGCATTAAAATATGAACTAAGGAGGTGTGAAGTGGAGGCCATGGATAAAATTGCCGAGGATCTGGAAGATGCAGCTAGACGGCATAATAGTAAAATATTGTACTGACATGTTAGCAAATTGAGAGGGAGTAGTCAATCTGGACTTAGCCCAGTAAAAGATAGGAATGGGGCCGCAATTAGCGATAAGGAAAAAACTAAAGAGAGATGGGCCGGCCATTTTGAGAATTTCCTTAACCGAGATATAGTTGCAGGAAAAGATATAGAGGAAAATGAAAAAGTTTGTGTTGCCTTGGATGTGAAGGAAGGTTTGTTTTGTGAGGAGGAATTAGCAACAGTACTAAAAGGATTGAAAAATAATAAGGCTCCAGGTGCCGCTAGGGTGGTAAATGAGTTTCTTAAATATGGTGGCTCTGAGGTTAGAAATAAGTTATTGAAGATTATGAATATGATTTTTGAAAAAGGGGAAGTACCTAAGGATTTTAGGAAAACCTTAATTAAGCCAATTTATAAGAAAGATGATAAAAATTAGTGTGGTAATTATCGAGGCATTAGTCTGGTCTCTGTAGGTAGTAAATTACTTAGTAATATGATACTTTTTAGACTGAAAGATCCCGTAGACAAAGTTATAAGAGAAGAACAGTGCGGTTTTAGAAAATGTAGAGGATATGTCGACCAAAGTTTCACTCTTAGGCTAATAATTGAGGAGTGCCCGAGTTTTCAAACACCTTTGGTCCTCAGTTTTATAGATTATGAGCAAGCGTTCGATTCTGTTGATAGAAGAGCTTTAGTAAAGGTTTTATCCTTGTATGGTATACTAGACAAATACATTAAAATGATTAGTGCTATGTACGAGAATAACTGCTGCGGTTAAGGTAGGAAATGAGGTTAGCAGCTGGTTTTGTATTAAATCAGGAGTTAAGCAGGGTTGTGTTCTATCCCCCTTTATATGGATTATTTTGATGGAATTTGTTTTAAGGAGCGCAGGAAAGGCAATGGGAGACCACGGAATCAAATGGGGAGGAAAAAGTATCCTGGACTTGGATAATGCTGATGATTTAAGAATCCTAGATGAAAGTGTGAGCAAAATGAATAAAGTCTTAGAGGTTTTGCGAGTTCAGGGTGCTAGAATTGGTTTGAAAACTAATGTTAGGAAGACTAAGTCACTAAGGCTAGGAATAAGTGAAGATGAAAAGGTGACATTGGGTAATGAAAAGATTGATCAGGCGGGCAGCTTCACTTACCTTGGTAGTATTATTAGTAAACATGGTGGGAGCAGTGAAGATGTTAAAAGTAGAATAACCAAGGCTCAGGGTGTTTTTTCACAGTTAAAAAAAGTTTGGAAGAATAAGAAGACAAGTCTGCAAACCAAGACTAGAATATTAAAGCTACAGTGATGACAGTGGTCAAATAGGGCTCTGAAGCATGGACGCTCCGAAAAGCGAATGAAGGTCTGCTAAATGTTTTCCAGAAATTGCTGAAGGATTGTTCTGGTTACCTGGCTGACTGACCGTATTTCAAACAATAGGCTATACGAAAAATATGGTTCAATACCGCTCTCTAGGGCTATAATGAAAGAAAAGTTGAGGTGACTAGGGCACGTTGTACGGATGAAGGATGACAGATTGCCAAAAATTGTTCTTTTCGGCCAACCGTCTAGGGCTAAACGGAAATAAGGTTGTCCCCGTCTGAGATGGGAGGATGTCATGAAGAACGATTTAATGGAAATGGGAACTTCGTGGGCGGGTGTAAAAAGAGAGGCATTGAATAGATTGGGGTGGAGGAGGAGCTTGCGTAGCTGTGTTGGCCTCAGGCGGCTTGGTACTGCGGTGAGTTGTTAGTAGCAGTAGTAGTAGTAGTAGTAGTATATGGACCATTTAGTCCTTTCACCCCTACTCTGCCTTTAGGGTTTGAAATAACAACACTGTCAGTCCAGTTCCAAAATGTGTATATGCATAAGGGTATATGGAACATTTAGTCCTTTCATCCCCACTCTGCCGTTAGAGTTTAAAATAACAACAATGCCAGTCCAGTTCTAAAATTTGTACATGTATAAGGGTATATGGACCATTTAGTCCTTACATCACCACTCTGCCTTTAGAGTTTAAAATAACAACAATGCCAGTCCAATTCCAAAGTTTATATATGAATACGGGGTATGTGGACCATTTAGTCCTTTCACCCCTACTCTGCCGTTAGGGCTTGAAATAACAACACTGCCAGTTCCATTTCCAAAAATTTTGTATTAGGGCATATGAACTACCATTTAGTCCTTTCACCCCTACTCTGCCGTTAGGATTTGAAATCACAGTATGATCTTATTTGACATGTCCTCTGTTTAAACAGCTCTATGTTTTACGCATCTAGATGTACGTATGTATCCATTACCTATTTTTACGACTCCATATTTTTATAGATCGTAACAATTACTTTTAAAAACACCAAAATTAATCCTGAAAATCAGTAGCGTAATTTCGTCAAAATCCTAGGGGGGAGGGCAAAGTTGGAGCTAATTTTCCAAAAATCGAGTGAAAATGACAGTGAAAACTGAAAAATGAGCCGTATAGTACAATAAAGATAAAGCTATACTAAAGAAAACTGATCAGTTTATGTAGATGCTTGAATTATGCAGGCTTATCTTAGTTTAGATAGAATTTTTGAAGAAACTAAATTTCAGCGGGGAAGGGGGCAAATCGAGGTCTGGGAGGGGAACTTGTCCCCTGCCCCATAGAAAATGACGCCCCTGCTGAAAATGTTTGATTTAATCTAACTTTATATTTATTATAAGTATGATTATCAAGCTCAGGTAGACGGCTCACAGACCTAAAAAATTTGACCGTGTAATTTTCAGCTAGATACCCGCCCTCAATTTATTACAAAATCACTGAAGTATTCTTGGGCAAAGAAAAATTAATCAAAAACAATTTAATGGTAATTCTAAACTAAACAAATTTCGAACAGAAATCAGAAATAAAATCAAATTCTGTGAAGAATATACTATTATAAAGTTTCTTTTTGTATTTGAGTCATTTTATTCATATAAGGTGCCATAGTTAAAAATGAATTCTTACTAATTGACACTCATAATTACAAAAAAAGTCAGATTAGCACTTATTAGAAAGTGACACATAACAAGACACATAATGAATTTGAGAAGTATTTTCTCCAAAATCTTGGTTAGGCTGGGAAGGTATTAATAAATAGAATGCTAGTTGCTCATTTTACAACTTAGTTGCTCATTTTGCATTTTACATCACTGTAGTAAATGCCCCTGTAGAACTGACTGATGGAGGTAGCAGTGACTCAGATGCATTTTGCTTACAGCTACAGGAACAAACAGAAAGGACGAAAGGTAAGATATGGTTTTATTGGGGGATTTTAATACCGAAGTTGCTAGAAATAGAGACAGATGGTATCCGAGCCTGGGAAAATTTGGTGTAGGAAAGGAAAATAGTAACGGCGTATAACAATCTAGTTACAACCAATACAAAATTTGGTCATAAAATGGCTCACAAGTTAATATGAAACTAACGTGACCGTAAGACGGCTAACATTACTGATAATGTTATTGTAAACAGAAGACTGACAGGATACTAGGGTATATGAGAGTTCTGTTATTGATTTTAAACGTGGCGATCACTATTCAGTAGTGTCTTGTGTCAATTTTAAGCTGAAATTTAGGGGGGGGGTATATACCTCCCAGGAAGTTACAACATTGGTAGACTCCGGGATCGAAATTTTAGATAAACTTTCCAGAAACAGTCGAATATTAAACTAGAGACTCTAAAAGTTGATAATGTAGAAGATGGATAGAACAATTCTAGGAACGTAGTTGGCAGATGATGTCTTAGGGAAGAAAGTTGGAAATGCGAATAGAAATAATAGTGACAATGCTTTAAGCGCAGCAGAAAAGAGGAGTGGTTTATAAAAGAAGTATTTGCGCGAAGGAAAGTAGAGAAAGCATTAAAACATGAATTAGAGAGGGGTGAAAGGGAGGCCATGGATAAAATTACTGAAGGTCTTGAAGATGCAGCCAGACGGTATAATAGTAAAATATAGTACTGACAAAAAAAAATTGAGAGGAATAGTCAATCTGGATTTGTCCCAGTTAAAGATAGGAATGGGGCACCGATAAGGAAAGATTTTAAGACAGATGGGCAGAACATTTTGAGAATGAGCTTAAACCGTAATAAAGTTGTAGAAAATGGTACAGAAACGAATGAAAATGTTTGTGACACTTTGGAAGCGAAGAAAGATTTATTTTGCGATGAAATTACAAACGGTATTAAAAGGATTAAAAAAAAGTACAGATAGTGTGGTAAATGAGTATTTATAAAAATGGCGGTTGTGAAGTTCGACATAAATTACACATTGAATATAATGTTTGAAAAAGGGAAGTGCCTAGCAATTTTAGGAAGACCCTAATTAAACTACTCTATAAGAAAGGTGATAGTAGTGAGTGTGATAATTTTACAAGCATTAACTTGATTTCTGTAGGGAGCGAATTCCTTACAATGGCGATACTTTTTAGATTAAGAGATGCTGTAGATAACGTTTCAAGAGAAGAACAGTGTGGTTTAAGGAAGAGGATAGGATGCATCGATCAAAGTTTCATTTTTAAATTAATAATTGAGAAGTGCCGGAGTCATCAGACCACTTTTGTCGTCAGTTTTATAGACTATGAGCAAGCGTTTGATTCAGCTGATAGAAGAGCTTGAGCAAAGGTCCTATCCTTGGATGGTTAACCAGATATATACATCAAAGTGATTAATGCTATGTACGAGAATAACATTGTTGCAGTTAAGGTAGTAAATCAGGTTAGTAGCTGGTTTTGTTCTGAATCAGGAGTTAAGCAGGATTGCGTTCTATCCCTATTTATATGAATCACTTTGGAAGACTTTGTCCTAAGGACCACTGCAAATGCTAAGGGAGAGCATGGACTATATGGAAAAGTAAATCTGTCCTGGAGTTAGATGATTTGAGTATCCTAGGTGAGAATGTTTGCAAAATGAATGGTTTTTGGTGGTTTTGAGAGTTCAGGGTGCAAGAATAGGTTTGAAAAGAAGACTAAACCGCTTAGACTGGGAATAAATGAATGTGAAGATGTGATATTGGGTAACGAGAAGATTGATCAAATAAAGTAGCTTCCCGTACCTGGGTCGAGTTACTATCAATTATGGTTGATGCAGTGAAGATGTTAAAAGCGGGATCCGGCGTTTACCCCCCAGAAAATACTTTCCACCGCAAATTTGGATGTTCTTTGGGGAAAATGAGGCAGGGGAAGGAGGCTAGTTGCCCTCCATTCTGCTTGGCCACTTATAAAGGCACTAAAACTTCTAATTTTTGTTCGAATGAGCCACTCCCAATTTTCTAGGATTTTTATTTAATTTAGATAAATACAGAATTAGTTCCAAGGGAGAAATGAGGGGAGGTTGATTTAGAAATTGATATGGAATCCCCAGGGCCGTATCCAGGACTTTTTTTTGTTGGGGGGGGGGGGGGGTGAAGAGTAATACTAAGCCCCAAAATGAGCAGAATTTATTCCGTATAGGAGGAGGACTAGCTAGACTACTCCTTCCTCATCCCCACCTCCACCTCATGGTCGTAAAACCTTCGGAACAAGCTCATTCGATCAGAAATTGAAAGTTATAGTCCTTTTTTCATAAGTCAAAAGTGATTGGAGACCAACCAGCCTCTGTCCTAAAATTGCTTTTGATATCTGGTCCTTTTGTTACTCCTTAGGACATCTGATCGACATTTTGAGGTACCTATTTTGAACTTTCTCTTTGGTTGCTGAATTTTGCGTGTGGGGGAATTTTCCACAAGGGGTATTTTTGGGGGCGATACTTTCCGGTGGGATTTTTCAGTAGGATATCTTCCACGGGTGCATTCCCCACGTGGGATATTATCCTAGGGGGATGGGGAGGGGGGGTAAACCCCATAGACCCGTTAGAAGCAGAATAAGCCGAGGCCCAGGGTGTTTTTTTTTTACAATTGAAAAAAGTCTGGAAGAATTGAAGGATGAGTCTGCGAACCAAGACTACTATAGTCGAAACTACAGTAATAGCAGTGGTCAAGTATGGTTCTGAAACGGGGCGCTTGGAATGACGGAGGAGAATTTGTTACATGTTTTCCACAAGAATTCTCTACGGGTTCTTTTTAGTACCCGTCTGACAGGTCGTGTTTGAAACAGCAAGCCGTAAGAATAATGTGGTCCTGTCCTACTTTCAAGGAAAATAATCAGAGAAAAGTTAAGATGGCTAGGGCATGTCCTGCGGATGAAGGATGACAAATTGCCAAAGATCACCCTTTTCGGCAAATCATTTAGGACCGAAGAAAAGCAGATCCTCACCGAATGGTATGGGAAGAGGTTGTAAGAATGGATTTAAAGGAAATTGGTTCTTTTTGGGAGGGTTTAAAGAGGGAATCTTTGAATAGATTGAATGTAGAAGGAGCGTGCGCAGCTGTGTTGGCCAAAGGCGGCTTGATGCTGCAGTGAGTTGCTAGTAGTAATGTTATATACACTAACACAATTGCCAGTTATCATTGTAGTATCAAGTAAAAAAAAGTAAGAAAACTGTGATATTATCAAAAATCTTCAGTGAGATCTGTTTCTGCTTAAAAGTTCAAGTTTCTATTAAATAAAGATACCTCTTTTTTGAAAGTTGCGGACTGGTACGGAAAGTTCTATATATTTTTGATGCATTCCTCAACTGTTGTTTAGGGAAAACATGTACTAATAATGCACAAAAATATAGTATAAACTTTCTGTCGATGGCAACTCTCACAGTAATCATGAAGACCAAAATTATTTTAATTTTAGCGTTGTTTATTATTAAACGCAGGTTGGACGAGAAGTTTTTCCTGAGGGGGAGGGGGCGGAAATTTGGAAGTAAATGCACATTTCAGAAACATTTTCTCGCTCAGAAGGAGGCTCATTCAAGCCACTCCCGTCCCCCTTCTCCTCTATTCCCATTCCATATACAGATTTCGCATAGATGTAGATGCTAGTGTGTCTCTCAGGTAATCAAATAAGATTATTTAACAGTAGGTAATTTGCCTGTTCCAAAATTCAGAAAAAAATGAACTAAATAAAGAAATTTCATTAAAACACGGCCTTCGTTTAATCTTGAAGTAGGCGCTCAATCGCAAAGCGAATTATAATGCAGATTAATCTTGAATGAGGAATAAATCTACAATGAGTTCTCTTTCGAAGCAACCATGGATAAAAAGTTCACTCGCAGCTAAGTCATTTCTGATTCAATTTCTGTCAAACTTTAATTAAAATCATTTTTCTTTAATTAAATCGAAGCTTGTTTTGAATGTTTTCCCATTCTACTAGGTAACGCTGCATTAGCGGCACTACTAATAGGCACCTGGGAGGATTCCTCAGCAAAAAAAATGTAAGTTTTCTAGGCTATGTTTTTTTTGTAATTTGTTTATGTTTTTGAAATGTTCATAGTTTTTTTTTTTTTTTTTTTTTTTTTTTTTTTTTTTTTTTTTTTTTTTTACAGCCGTAACCCTGCGTTACATGTTTAGCAATAAAATTGATGCCATGTACTACAAAACAAGTCAGAAGTGAAAGTCCAACAATAAAAGGTGATCCCAGGCAATATCCAGCCTCTCGATCATATAGGGTGCAGACTTTCATAATATGAACAAGCCTCTATTAACCAGCACCATCTTACTTGGCTTAATAGGATATTACATTGTTCATACCTATATTTGGTGTTAGGGTTTCAAGCGGCTAACTACACGTGGATGAGCCTCTTGCGGATCAAAAGAATGTGCCTTTTTGTGTTCAATCTAGTGTTGATATATAGATATCGATATAAGGACCAAATATCGATATCAAAACGTAAATATCGATATCAAAAACAATATTTGGGTATTTTCGAATATTTTCGGCTTTTTTGGTGTCTACCATTGAACGTCCAGTAGAAAAGATCCACATTACATTAAAAATTGCTTCACAAATGTTAAAAATTGCTTCACAAATGGCCAAAACATTAAAAATTGCTTCACAAATGGCCGAGAAGAAAAGGAACAATTTCTTCAATCTATTGACTCATAAATGCTGATACACAGCATACATAGCTCTAGCCATTGGCATAGCCTATTCTTAAACCCAAGCTACGTTTAGTGAGGGTGGACACTTCTCTCAAATGTTGCTGAGGACCTCCGAAAGGCTTGGCTAGATAAAATGCCTTCTAGGCTTGTAGGGCTTGTTCAGATCACACTCGTCACAATTGCCATACTTCGATCCACGTTTCAAGAAATTGTATATTCCCCATATGGATTCGGCCTTGCTGAAATATGTATCAACAGATGCAAGTACTATGACACTTCCTGTGATACAGCCACTACAGAATCAAGTCAGTTTGTGGGGATCACATGACGAAGTTTCAGTAGCCAATGCAAGGCAGGCTTCACCACCAGCCACATTTGTCATACCTTTCCATATTTTCAGTAGAGTTTTTAGTTACAAGAGAAACTGACCTAATCAAGTCGTTGAAGTCTCGTAATATGGGTCCCAGAAATACCTATGTGAAGTAGTCATAAAATTAATGTCTATGTCCGC
>JAQQPU010007801.1:0-30230 GCA_029168905.1 Artemia sp. Kazakhstan ARC1039
CCAATATTCACAAAAAAAAATCATATCAAACAGACCTACCACGTGAAGATCTATACAGATTTGTTTGTGGCAGGACTCACTATTTTACTCACTTACTACATATAGTAAGTGATATGCTACTACTAATTATATTAGCTTGTACTCTCATACTTACCTTTGCGGTTTCTTCTAGAAGTCTTTTGATTTGATTCTATATGGAAGTCTTTTTTGCTCAAAATAGAATCCCTAATTTTTCCCAGTTTTGATATCTAAGCGTCAATATTAATAATATATATTTACATATAATTTAAATAATTTACTTCATATATTAAATCTGATTGTTATATTAAATCAATTAACTGTTGATAATTATGTTTAATTTAAATAATAAATATGAATATATATTTAAATATATATAGTTTACACATCTAATTTCATAAATGTAAGCTTCCACTTACCCAATTCAAAGAATTGGGTTTATTTTTCAGTCCATTGTATTTTAATGTTACTATTTATTATTTTAGATTGTACTCTCTTACTTACCTTTTTAATTTCTTCTGCGTGTTTTTTTTTTTTTTGCATGGAAATTTTTTCACTTAAAATCGAATCGCCAATTTTTCCCACTTTTTAGATATCTAAGGGTGAATTTAATATATATAAATGCAAATGTAAATGAATAATATATATTTACATTTAAGTTAATTAGTTTATTTAATTTACTGGATTTAGTTGTTTTATTCAATTAAGTAATTGTTAATACTTATATTTAATTCAAATAATAAATATCAATATATATTTAGATAAATATAGTTTAGACATGTAATAACATAAATGTAAGCTTCCCCTTACCCAATTCAAAGAATCAGGTTTAGTTTTCCCTGTCCCTGGTATTTTAATGTTACTACTTATTATTTTAGGTTGCATTCTCATACGTCTTCTAGATGTATTTGTGTTTGTTATGTCTTCTAGATGTATTTTTTTTTATTTTTTTATTTCGATATTGAAGTCTTTTTCATTCAAATTTCAACTCCCGGTTTTTCCCAGTTTTTGTATATATAAGTATGAATATATTATATTCAAATACAAGATTTATTAAATGATAAATGTTTATATTTAAATTAATTTTAAATAATTTAAATAAAACTAAATTTAATTATTTATTTAATTTAATTAACTGTAATATTTTTTTTTATTTTAGGTTGTTCTCTCGTAGTTACCTTTGTAATTTCTTCTAGGTGTTTTTTGATTTGCTTCGATCAATCTGCAAAAATAAAGAAGATAAGCTAAATGTAAATATGAATGAAGAGAAGCCTACAAAATCTTGCTGCATATTATTCTGAATTTGCTTGGGATAACAGTCTTTGTGGAAATTTTAATGTTTTCTATTTTTCATGGCAAAGACAACAGGGTATGTTTGATTTTAAAATTATTTCTCATTTGCTCACACAAAGTAAGGTCTATCGGCCTTAGTAAGTAAACTTATCTTAAATTTTTTATATCAGAGTCAGAAATAATATTATTTAAATAAGTGAAATAACTATTAAAAAAATATAAATAGTTAATAAATAAGTATTTGTAAATAAGTATAAGTAGGCTACTACTAAATCGTATAATAGTATTTGATAAAATGAAATTAAATTAATGTAAAGAAATAATTAAATTATTTACATATTATTCAAGTAAAACATTATTTAAATTAATGAAATTTAATGGCCTTGTTATAGCAGTACTCAGTTTTTAGCTGGTTTCTCTCAGAATAAATTTCAGCGTCAAAATCATATTGCCTGTCAGATTGGGTTAACAAGGCTTAGAGGGGACTGTGGTTCTTTTTTCACCTTCCAGTAAGACCCTCTAAATTCGCTTGAAAACACTTGAGGTTTTTACAAGTCTTTTCGTGAAATTTCCCCAAAAGAACAAATATGGAAATTTTGTGGAATTTTTTTGAACCCTGTGGAAGTTTATTTTCTCCTGAGCTATGTTCTCAAATTCCCTGATTCTGATAGAGAAACTGGTGCCACAGGTGATTCTGGCTAATGCCACTGGTGATATTTTTTTTTTTTTCTCCTCTCGACTAGTTTGTACAATTTAATACTTATGGGCCTTATACTAGGGAGATCAAAAATTAATTTTTTTAAGTTTTTCCTGCCTTTAGAAGCCTTTTTTGAATCTTCATTTTCTGTAAGATATTTTCGTTTTCAATAATATGAAAACCGCAGATATGCCCTTTGGTCTTTGCATCGACGTTTTGTGCACTTTTTCTTCCATTTTTGTATTTTCTAAACTGATTATCTTAAGATGATGTATCATTTTGTATGTGTTTGTTTTCCTTTTTCTTTTTTTGTAAAAACGTTTTTTTTCGTATTGATCTGTTATACTTCCTTTGAATTTCTTATTGAATTGTATCTGTTTGTGCGGGGAATACGTTGATTTCCCCCTAAATATTGTCAGACAGCCCTATTCATAAGAAGGTTTTTACATGACACAATTTGAATATTTGGCCGTGAAGTAGGCACATGTGCGGGATATTTTTCTGGCGTGAGGGAGGGACGGGAACCGATTTTGAAAACAAGGGAAATCAAATGAAAATTATGGAACGTTGTGAGCAAATCGTTGAAGATATTAGATCTTAGGCAGGGTTGACATGGAGCCCACTTCCCCATTTCCTCAACACTTTTTCCAGTACATTTTATTTCAGCTTGAAGTTCTCACCCTGGGTAAAAACTTTTGATTCCCCTGAAGTTTCAGCTTTGTAGCCATGTTTTGAACACCTTTTTTCAATAATTACCCTACTGCTCGCTTAGAGAATCATAGTTCCATTGCTTATTGCACCTCCAATGTCATCAATATTATAAAGTCAAACCTGTAATATACCGTTAAAAATTGGCTTTAATTATTTCTCAACTGATTCATAGTCAACTCCTCCACTAAAATATGTTAACTCCTCCTCAGTATATCGACTCCTCTTTTATATTTAACTCCTCGTTTAGAACTTCTTTCCAATTATAAAATGGCTTATTAGATGTACTTTTTCTTGGATGCCTTTATTGAGTTTCTCAGTCTGAATTACGACAATGATTTCAGGGCCAAGTATTCTTTACTCGTTTTTTTCTATACTAGTAATCGTGCTTTTAAGATGTGAAATTTATATCCAAATATTTTCCTTCGTTTCTTATAAAATAAATAATTAGGAACATAGTGGGTTCCACATCCAGACTCTACCTATGCACCCACCCACAAGAACTTCCACTATCCCTGGAATTTTGAGGTTTCCAAAAGCAGAAATATGGGTTCTCCGGCACCTCCTCAAAAATTAATGGTCTAAGGATATTTGGGCTCCAAAAAATTTATGTATTACTTCTTCAAAATTAATTTACTGTATCAGATTTATAATATTTCTAAGAACGTTTTTTATACTTACTTACTTTTACTTGTACTTGCTGCGGGACCAGAAACTGACAACCAGGGGCGTCATTTGGGGGTGGCAAGGGGGGGGGGAGTTGCCCCCCCCCCCCCATGTGGAGGAAAAAATTGTTATACATCCCTTGTCCTTTGCCTTTCGGGTTGGGGCCTCTCCTTCCCCCCCCCCCCCAATAAAAATGCTGGAGATTCGCCCCTGCTGACAACCCGGCATATGGTTGACTCCTAGTTGTCGTGATCTTGTGCCCGCTTTTCAGCAAACTGGAGCCATCAGCACTCCTTTCTGCCAAACTTCCGAAATCTACCGTGGCTCGAAAACTGCCAGATTTTTATAACCATGAATAATACGAAAATAAATAACCGATTTCCAGGGGGAGCGAGGCCACTTTGGTAGTTTTTGTCAAATAAACTTCACATTTTTCGGACGTTGCGTCATTAAACAGTTACAAGCATAGTTGACATGAACGCAACAATAAACAGTTGGTATAGAGAAAAGAAAACAGCAAAAAGGGGGGGGAGACAAATTCAAAGTAAAGAAGAGTTTATTTTGAAAAAATATTTTTTTGTATTTTTACTGAAAAAAGTTAAAGAAAGACAGAATTTGTGGAAAACACTTAGAGGCTCATTAAAAATTGCTTAAAAAGATAATGTTCTTTATTTCAACCAGTTTTTGATCGTATTCAATTTAAAAAAAAATTCAAAATGAACTTCAAAAATTTAACTAGTTAGATAGATAACGCGAAATTTCAGCAAACGAACAATAGTAAAATTTTTGTTTTATTTTGAAACATTGACAGTGTAAGACTGCAGAAAAATAACATGCCAGAACTTACAGAAGGAGCATAACCCATTTTTTCCGATTTTTCGGATTTAATGTATCTAACACGTTGCTAAATGGCATTCATAATTTATGTTGGTGGGGAACCGAAATCATTTTTCAGTTTCACATTTATCATAATCATTTGCTTGCTCCTCTAAGATTACATTAAAGTTGCCTTTATTGCAAGGACTTGGTGCATTTTTGGTAGCCTTTATTTATTGCCATGTTATTTCGTTGCAATTGTTTTTTTGTTTTTTTTTTGCTGATTTTGTATTACATGGAAATCAAGCTTAAGTGAATATAAATGTATAAGAAATACCTTTTTTTGCAGATTATTAGGGTTTTCAGATTTCTATTACCTTTGTTGCTGACCTGGATTTGTGGTTGACAGATTTATGGGTGAATCATTAAGTAACGAATTCAAAACTTGAAATAGAACCGGACTGTGAATCTCGAAATAAACAGTTCAACTGAAAGCCTTCTGACTTCACTCGAAATTCCCTTTGCTACTGATGCTGTCGAAAAGATAAATACTTTTTTTTTTAATCTGTAAAGATATACCACCCTTTTACTTAAAACTAAAGATTAATACAATAATTAATTTAAATGCTTAATTTAAATATTTTCGATCATATGCATGGTTAGAACATGCAATAGAACATGCCTGGTTGTTACTGGGTTTTATAACAACGTAATTAAATCAAAAATGTAATTGCTGGGGAAAAGCTGGAAAAGAAGTGTTTTTGGCACCTATGACGTCATGCAAAGCTATAAAAGATTATGAACGAATCCGAATAGCTAAAGCAAAAGGCATGACAAAAATGTGTGAGGTAATGATGAGAGAAAATTAATCACAATGATATCTGCGGTTAGGCAGTATAAATATCGCACGTTGTTGCATGTCGAAGACATGCGACAATATTTGTAATCAAAGTAGCCAAAAAGTAGCCTGAAACCTCCTAAAATGGCGTCGAATTGAAGCAAAAGTACACTATTGGAATCGCTTTGGCCAAGAAACCCTTTACAAAAAAATTACAGTCCCTTGGGTTGAAGAACAAGGAAAATCCATTGGCTTGAACCACCATCATAGACAGTCGTTAAGGGCTCATTTAAAGGAAATTGCTAAATCTACTCGCTTTTGTAATTAATAAAACATAATATCTAAAATAAAATCACTCTTTTGGCATAAAAACAGTTATTGTACAGCAGTTTTCCCAATGTTGGTCTTTAAATTAAGTACACACAGGTAAAGCATTCGGCTATTTCTTAGCAGGACTACTAAAGAATGAATTACGTTGACATAGCTACTCAAGGTACCCTTTCAAGTATCGTGGTTGCAGCGGTAGCAGCAACCTAGTAAAGGACGAAACACGACCAGGAGTAACCAAAAAATAAGCCTGAAGTCAAAACGACGTAGCATCCAAACAAAAAGTACACCGTTAGAACCGTCTCGGCCAAAAACTCTCTACAGGAAACTTACAGTCCCTTGGCTTGACCAACAAGGAAAATCCCGCGGCTTGAACAACAGTGAAAATCACTTTTTCTTGGAAATCACCATCAATGTTCTCTTTTTTTTCTCCTTCTCCATAGCTAGTGGGACACTGGAACATCATAAAAGGCTGTTTGGGCTCATGTTAAAGGAAATTGCAACATCCACTTTTTTGTAATCAACGAAACATAATGTTTAAAATAAAATTACTCTTTCGGCAAAAAACTGCATTTTTGTATGCAAGATACAAGGGAGGAAGAACTAGGGAATACTCTGGAGATGAAGAAACAGATTACAGCATATGAAAGAAGAGCAATCGGAATACCTTAAAGAAAATAAAACTAAAATACTTTAAAGGGTGTCTTAGGAAACAGTGATGACAACTTAGTTCGTTTTTTGCTAGTTCCTGCTAAAAAAAAAACGAAAGTTTTTTTTCCTGTGCGTAACATTTTGTATTAAAATGTACCAGGGCTAGGCTGAACCACTGCTCATAATAGCCAAAAATTAAAGCACTTTTTGAAATTAAAGCAGCTTGATATCAGCATGGTAATACGAGACCGAGGGTTAAAACTCAGCTGTAGCAACATTGCACGGCCGACATAATGATCTTGAAAAAGTGACTTTCCTTGTTATTGAAGCCAGGGGACTGTAAATTTCGTGTAATGGGTTTTCGGCTATGGCGATCCCAAATGGTGTACTTTTCGTTTTGATCTAACACCATTTTTAGAGGTTTTGAGCTATTTTTCGAAATTCCCATAAATTTACTTTCAAAATAGCATTATGCTATTAAAACTAATTTAGATAATGGTTACCATTCCTAAATCACCTACAGATTGTAATTTTTTTAACTTGCTAGTTTCTTTTAAAAGGTATTTTTTTAATTTTTGGGTACTATCAGCCGTGGTTTGATCCTTACTAAATTGTTGCTGCCGTTGCAACCTCGATTAAATTGAGCTAATCTTTTGTGTATCCTAAAACTGAGAAAACTTTGTAAAAATCTTCGTAATCTACGTAGTTTTTGTTAGTCAAAGCATGTATGGTTTGAAGTGCAAGAGCTTCCAGAATGTTGTTTTTAAAGCAATTTAAAGGGAGTGGCATTGATTTACTTATTCGCTTAACGCTTTTAACAAGATCTTGAACTGTGATCTTGTCATCCAGATCCTCATCAAAAAATTAAAAAATTATTGACTCTCTCTCATCACAGAAATTTGAGCATATTTGTTGGAGTTCTTCCATGCTCATTGTTCCATCGTTGTGAGTATCGTGGATGTAAATCATTCTATTAACCATTGCTTCATTATCTAGGTTCAGCTGATGCATAATTGCACGTCCGTCCAACTTGCCCTTTCCATCTTTATCGAGAGAGTGGAATAACTTGAGGAGTTTATCTTGGTATTTCAGGAACCGTGCACTGAATTCAAAATAAGTTGACAGAACGAATGGCACAATAAACTCCCATAATAATAATAATAATAATATATTGCGAAAACAGGCTTGCGCCTCTATCTACAAAAATTTAAATAATCAAATGCTTTATCACTATAATGTTTGTCAATTTTGTTCTTAAATGCATTGACTGAATCTGAGTTAACAGTGTCTGATGGTAGTGCATTCCACTCGGAGACAATGCGGTTGCTGAATGCCCATCTCCCAACATCTCTTCTGAAACGTTTTTCAGTTAGCTTAAACTCGTGACCTCTCAGGTTATTATTCTTGAATGTTATTATCTCTTCTGGAGGGATGTTGTCGTAGTATCTGTTGCATATTTTGTATACTTCAATAAGATCTCCTCTCAAAAATCGGTATGAGAGGCTTGGGAGCGACAGTTTTTTCAAACGGTCTTGGTATGATAAGTCTCTAAGTGATGGAACAAATTTAGTAGCCCTCCTTTGGATTTTTTCTATTGCATTGCTGTCTTTTTGAAAAAATGGTCTGGTTGTTGTATGACCGTATTCGATCATTGGTCTCACTAACGATTTGAAGAGTATAGAAAACAGTGTTGAGTCAGTAAGAGAGAAATTTCTTCGAATAGTTCCCAAGACTTGTGATGACTTAGAGATGATTGACTCGTAGTGCTTGGTGAAAGTCATATCACTGTCTATTGTCACTCCCAGGTCTCCAACTTCTTCTTGTATAGGTATCTGTTGTCCTTCAAAGCAGTAGTGCCGAGAAATGTGTTTCGGGCCTAGCCGAATGTGACAACATTTTTCTGTATTCACTTCCATGCTCCATTTTTTCATCCATTCTGCTATTTTGTTTAAGTCTTGCTGTAGTATTTCTGTATCTTCAAGGCTTGTTATTGCGCGAAAGATTTTCGTGTCATCTGCATAAAGCAGTATCTCTGAATCTATGTTATTTGGGAGATCATTTATGTAAATATTGAATAGTAAAGGCCCCAGAACACTACCTTGAACCACTCCACTTGTGACTTTTGTCTCATTGCTGCTAAGATATCCCTCCAGTTTCACTCGCTGAGATCTTCCTTTCAGAAAGTTGAGAACCCACTTTAGAATAGTATCGCCAACACCGATAGACTGTAGTTTTCGAAGAAGTTGACTTTGTGAGACTTTATCAAAGGCTTTTCTGAGATCTAAGTATAAAATATCTATCTGCATCCCACTATCCATATATTTTCTCCAGGTGTTTGTAGCGACAAGTAGCTGGCTTTCTGCTGATCTTTTCTTGAGGAATCCAAACTGTGCGGGTGAAATGAGGCTCCTTTCGAGTAGGTACTGTAATATATTATCGTGGAGTAAAGATTCTAGTATTTTGCATATGATACAGGTTAAACTGATAGGTCTGTAATTACTTGGATCTGATTTGCTTCCTTTTTTTAAGAGGGGTATCACTGTTGCTTGCTTCCATGTATCAGGCAGGTTCCCTGTTTGTAGCGACTTGACAAAAATGTAGTGCAATGGCGCTGCAATTTCTTGTGCCAGCTCTTTGAGCACTCTAGGATGTAGGCCATCTGGACCTTCTGATTTGTAAGGGTTTAGATTTTTTAGTTTTTTGTAGACCATTTGTATTGTCAGTTCTATTTCTTCAAATTTGCCTGCGTCTAGTGGCTGACATTTCTCTTGACTTTCATCTTTGTCCCTCTCTGTTGTGAAAAATGTGGAAAACTGCTGATTTAGTAGGTTGGCTTTAGCTATTGGGTCACTGATTGTTAAATTTGTTGCTGAATTTCTAAGATCGGGAATAACCGGCTGTTCTTTTCTTTTTGAATTCACGAAGTTCCAAAACGCCTTGGGGTTGATCTTTGAGTTTTCGGCTACTTTCCTCTCCTTTTCGCTTGCTTCTTGTCTAGTGGCTTTCCTGACTTTGTTGGCGATTCTGCGATAATTTCTACGATTACTTTCGGTATCAGTCTGCTTGAGCGTCTCCCAGGCTTGCCGCTTGATTTTTATTAGGTCAAGGATGTCTCGTTTTAGAGGCGGTCGTTTAAATATTTTGACTATTGGTACATACTTCTTTGTGAGGTCTATGATTACGGATGCAAACTTTCTGTACATGCCATCTACTAGATCTGTGTTATTTAGTATTTCAGTCCAGTTGAAAACTTCTAGCTCCGTTCGCATGGTATTGTAATCACCTTTTGAATACATCCACTTCTCTTTTTTTCTCATAGTTTCGCAACTTATAATCACCTCTAAGTAAATTGTAGCGTGGTCCGATTTTCCAACAGGAGGACCTATAGTAAGTTCTTTTATTAGTTCCGTATTACTGCATAGGACTAGGTCCAGTAGTGTTGGCTTGTCGCTTCCTCGGATTCTTGTTGGTTTTTTAATAAGCTGTTCTAGGTAATTATCGTTCACTATCTTCAGAAATTCCCTCTGTGAGGGTGACCCGCTATGCTCTAGGACGTGTGGAAGGTCCCAATCTATGTTAGGGTAATTGAAATCTCCAATTATGAGAGTTGGTTCTGTTAATCTTTGACATATAGCGTGAATATCTTTAAAGAGTACTTGGTCATTCACGGCTGTGCTATTTGGACTTCTATATATTACAGCCAAATTTAGAGTTGCTTGGTTTGTGTTTGATATTCGAAGCCAAATAATTTCCTGTCCATTTGTTTTTGATGACACTTTCTGGATTGATAAATTGTCTAAGACGTAGCAAATAATTCCCCGACCTTCTTCTTGATCTATGTTCAAGGTGTAGCTTTTGTAGCCGTTGATGGCCAACTCTGGTAAAGTTGGGAGATATCGACAGTGTTTAGGCTTAGCTTCGACCACTGCTACTATGTCTGGGTTCTTTGCTGCCATTTCTACTTTTAATTCTGATAATTTGTTTGGTAGTGAATCAGCATTTAAATATAATATCTTTAGTGTTTTTACTTTAGTAGCTTTTTTTTAGGCTTGAAGGATGGTGGCATTAGTTTGGCTTTGGTTATTCTACTTCATATTTGCCATTGCTCTTCGTTGGAGTCTTTACCTCGCTTCCAATGGCTCTGCATCTCCATTTGACGATCGCACTGGGTGCGGGTATTCCTCTTCTGTTGTCTCTTCACGGCGAGCATTTGTCTCTGCATGGGCGTGAGATCTGGGTTTACATATACTTTGGTACGAGTTTCTTCATTTGATGATTTTCTGAGATTTGGAGCTGTCCTCAGGATTGTTTGCCTTTTCATCTCAAGCTCTTGTGATTTTTTTAGCTTAACTAACAAAGTGCGTGGACTACCATCTTCTTTTCGTCTTCCAATCCGGGCAGTTTCTAGTATCTCCCCTTCAGTGATATTTGCCCCGAGCTCGTTTTCTTGAGTCAATTTGACAACCTGTGTAATGTCATTGACAGCAGTAGATTCAGGCAGCCCCATGACTACAAAATTCATCTTTTTCTGTTCTCTTAATTCCTTTTCTACTTCTACCTGAATAATTGCATTTATTGTCGGCTGGATGTCGTGAGTCGAGGGTTTTTCACTATAATTCGAAGGTGTTGCCTCATGAGGTCTGTGAGGTTGAGCTTCTGTTAGCTGTCGCACTTGAAGCTGTAGAAGTGCTACTTTTCGTTTGGAGCAGGAGAGGCATTCGTATTTAAACAGGAGACACTCGCTGTCTTCTCTCTTCATGACCAGCACGAGATCTGCATTTATACCTCGGCAAGCGGCATGTTCCCACTCGTTGCAGAAAAAACAGAGGAAAGAGGTGGTAGTGTCGACATCTTTGTGACAGTAGCTGCATTCTGTGTTGTTATCTGGGAAACTAGTGCCCAAAGGAATCTCTTTGGGCTCCGTAGGCTGGCTTAATGTTACGCTAGGAGGAACCTCTATGCCATTGCCACTTTCAATACCTTTTAATGGTACCCTATCACGTACCTGGTATACAGATCCGGGATTTTCTTCCCTACCACAGTAATTTGGAGACATAAAAATACTTCTTACTAAAACCTGACCAAGGTGATCATGAAAAATTCTAGAGCCCTCGTCATAGAATTCGTGGTCACGAATTATTTCTTGTAACCCATTCCTTTCTAAGAAGTGATGTGCTGCCAAAGCTGTAAAGTCATATATCCCATCTCCTCTGCGACTATCCTCAAATAAATGTTCATGATTTTCTTCAAAGTCATCAACAGGGTCTGCCCATAATATATTTTTTAATGTTACAGACATTTTTCTTGACTCACAGAAGCGATTTTCCGTATTTAAGTCCATAATATACGGTGTATAACCTTTTTCAAAGTATGGAATACCACGGTGGACACACCAATATTTGTCATTGACAACAGCCGCCACGGGCAAATAAGTACAGCACTTTATAATGAGGCTGTAAATTTTTCGTGAATATTTCATTATTATTTCCTTTTTTGCACCATATTTTCGGTTCATCGATCCTGATTCATGATTTCCACGGACGAAATAAAATTGTTTGGGATAAACAAGCTTCCATGACAACGAATACAGAAATGACTCTAAGTTTTGAGGTCCTCGGTCCAAGCAGTCGCCAAGTTGTATCATGACATGATCGGCATTGGATCCGTTATTGAACTCATTTCTGTACATTTTTTTCTGGTGGTTATACTGACCATGAACATCTCCAAATAAGGTAATATTTGTTGCATTTACATAAATGACATTAGGCTCTTTTTCTAAGATTTTAATTGCATCCTCTATCAGGCGTATTAGGTGCTCATCTTCGGGTAGGCAGAAATTCGTAAATATGGATTCTAAATTCTTCAAAAAATCTTTATTGTATTCCATATTTTGTTTTGTTTTACTTTCTGCCAGACTTAAGTCATCATCTTATATCAATTTGGTATTTTGTATCATTACCCAAATTTATTTGGACAGCGAATGAACAAACTTCGCTTATTTTGGCTTTCTTTGATAAATGACCATTATTTTGTTTTTCTTTTATTCTAATCTGTCACAAGAGTTATATTGTTATTCTATTGTTATTTTTGGTTGTAATTACCATTTCTATGCAAAAATTGCTGCAATACTATTCAACGAAATGTGTTATTTCAAAGATGTTGTCTAATGGATTTATAATCGTGATGAGTTGTTTGAATGAAAACAGTAGCGTTAGTGAAAGTGATACCAACAGCGTTAGAGACAAGGAGTTACCAAATGAACTTCAGAAAGAAGAAGTCCCTTCGCATTTATTCAAGCTGATATCTAGTCATAAAAAGAGTTTAGAAAGAATGGAAGATAGCTTACATACCCACTGGAATTAAATATATGACACAAACTCCAAATGGAACTGATAATGAGGTGATATTCAAAGAAATTCAGAATAGGTGACAAAGTGGATGGATTTGAAGGTAATAAGTGGCTTAAAAGGCCACTTTCCAAGCAATTTTACACTTTTGTCAATGAAACTGATGCTAGCATTTTAGTTCGGAAGACTCGACTGAAGTGCACCAGAAAAAACCCACCTACATGGGACGTCAGGGTTATTTATTTTGATGGAGAAACATTTAAAATAAAAGGCAGTCATCTACAGAAGCATTACACCCAAAGATGTGGTGGAAGCTCAAATTGGAATGGCTGATGAAATGAAACTCCAAGACATTCGAGGTAAATGTTTGCATATTGCTCCCGAGTATTTAGGGTTCAAACCTGAAAATCTGGATGGAGAGAATGGATTTGACTCTGTTCAGTCCTTTAAAGATGAATTGAATGAAGCAATTACATTACAAGATACGTCAGAAATACTTATGATTGTTAACTTCCTAGAATACTAAGTTTCTTATTTAATTAGAGAAACAAAAGGAAAAAATTATTATTACATCAAAGTAACACTTAGTAAAGAACGATAAGACGATTTCAGGCCACGTCACTTTACACGTGTGGCTACAATACCTTAGGCAAATATTTGGAAATTGCTTGCTAGTTTCCAGAGTTCAAATTGGAAAATCCTGTAACAAAGAATTCAAAGAAAGAGTTAAACCTTGAAAGGGAAACAAAGGAATTAAAATATATATTCCGAGGGGTTCAAACCTCCTAACCCCCTCTTGGATAAGGACTTCGACGAAGGGAATGAATTTGATCTTGAACAGGAATTGAAACATTCAAAATGCGTTTCTAGTTATGCATTAGGTTTACTTATAATTTTAACTACCTTGATTTAAAAGTTTCATGTTTCATTAGTGAAAAAGAAGACAAAAAAAACAATGTACATATAGCAAGGCTCCCATGCTCCTTGTTTCCCCACTGAAATCCGATGAATATTTTCAGATAGCTGTTTTATTCAGCATAGTTGAAAAGTCCAACAAATATGCCTCTGGGGATGACATCACATAACTTATGTATTATTATTAAAAATGTACATAATACGCATTATGTATATCGTTTTATTTTTTTATTATGTAATTAAGTAAGTAAGTAAATTTATTGCCCGAAAATTCACATGGAATTAAAACGGAGTATAGCAAAGGAAAAAGAAAAGAAAAGTCACACTAGGGAACATCACCAAACATATTTGATGTACATTAGCAAAACTACTGGCACAGGATGCCTAGCAACGGGTTCGCTCTTCCCTTAGCGTTTTTCAAAAAATTCTCGGCGACACGGTTAACACAGACTGTCGTATCAGGTGCACCATAATTACGCATGATATAGAAGTTCCTTGTCCATGGTGGAAGTCTCAGAAGGAACTTCGCGAATCGAAAAAACAGAACTCTTACTTTTGCACACTGGGCGGACGACAGGTATCTCCAAAAAGGTGCTATATACAGTACATGTGGAAGGGCAATGGCATTATACAGCGACGCAAGATATTTACGGCAGAACCGATGTCTATTAACAATAATTGACCCGTACACAATCTGGATTTTCACTTCTACGTGGTGTATAAGCAGCGTCCCGGTGGAGTAGAGGCTTCGACCGATTGGTAAACCAAGGTAAGTAATACTCTCAGATGGTTTCACAACTTGATCACCCAAATGGATTTCTTCTTCGCACTGCTCCACATTGAAAAACAAGATGGCAGATTTTGACACATTAAACGACAAACCTACTTTATTGTATTCCCTATTCAACACATCAAAGTTCTTCGATAGTCGATAAGCAGACCTGTTCAAATTAAGCAAGTCGTCAGCATACGTCATCAATGAAAAATCTAGAAATAACTTACAACCTTTGCCCTGAGGGTTGTTTTTGGGTTTGCCGTCCTCAAAGACACAATTTCCGGACCTTTCAACTACGTTGAACAAAATGGCTACGTCAAATTTTGATTGAATGTGTTCAGGTAAATGGTGGGCGTGAGAGGGGGGGTTAGTTTCCCTTCAATAACTTTCGACTTTTAAAAAGGGCACTAGCCCTTTCCGTTTCCAATCGAATGATCCCTTTTTGAAGTATCTACAACAACGCTTTCTATAAAACCTTATGTACCCCCATTGAAGAACTTACAACCCCTGCCCCGAGGGCTGTGGGGGGTTGTCATCCTCAAAGACCTAATTTCCACAACTTTCAACTTCGTTGAAAAAATGGCTATTTCAAAATTTTGATTGGATGTGTTTGGGGAAATGGTGGGCGAGAGGGGGGTTGATTGCCCTCCAATCACTTTCGACTATAAGAAAGGACACTAGCTCTTTCAATTTCCAATCGAATAAGCCAAATCGATAAGTTTCTACGACAACCCTGTCTTTAAAACAGTACGAGGCTGTGGGGGGGGGTATCCACCCTTCGATCACTGAATCTTAAAAAAGAAACTAGAACTTCTGATTACCAATCCAATGAGCCCCCCTCCGAAATATGTACGATCAGTCTTTCTATATAAACCTTATCTGCCCCCAGGGCATAATTTATGCCCTGAGGGTTGCTGGGGGGGGGGGTGTCATCCTCAAAGACATAATTTATGACCCTTTCAATTACGTTGAACAAAATGAGTATCTCAAGATTTTGATTGGATGTGTTTGGGGAAAGGGTGGGCGTGGGAGAGGGGTTAGTTGCCCTCCGAACACTTTCGACTATTAAAAAGGGCACTAGCCCTTTCAATTTCAAATCGAACGAGCCATTTTACGAATGAGCACTTTTAATTCGTTGAACAAAATGGCTCTCTCAAATTTTGATTGGAAGTGTTTGGGCAAATGAGGGGCGGGGGGGGGGGGTAGTTGCCCTCCGAACACTTTCGACTCTTAAAAAGGGCACTAGCCCTTTCAATATCAAGTCGAACGAGCCATTTTACGAATGAGCTCTTTTAATACGTTGAACAAAATGGTTATCTCAAATTTTGATTGGAAGTGTTTGGGGAAATGATGGGCGTGGAGGGGCATTTGCCCTTTGATCACTTTCGACTAATAAAAAGGCACTAGTCCTCTCAATTTCCAATCGAATGAGCCTTTTTTGAAGCTTCTACGACAAAACTTTCTATAAAAAACCTTATATGCCCAAAGGGCATAACTTACGACCCTTGTCCTGAGGGCTACCGCGGCAGAGGGGAGTCATCCTCAAATTTCCAGACCTTTCAACTATCCCTCCTGCCCTGAGGGCTGGAGGGATTTGTTATCCTCAAAGACATAATTTCCAGACCTTTCAACTACATTGAACAAAATGGCCATATCAAAATGTTGATCGGAAATGTTTGCGGAAATGATGGGTGTGGGGGGGGGGGGATTCGCCCTTCGATTAATTTCGACTATTAAAAAGGACAATAGGCCTCACAATTTCCAAAAAATACCCCTTTTTGAAGAATTTACGACAAGACTTTCTATAAAAACCTTTTATAACCCCAGGGCATAACTTACAACCTTAGCAGTGAGGTTTTTGGAGGGTCGTCATAATCAAATATATAATTTTGGGACCCTTCAACTACCTTCAACAATATGGCTATATGAAAATGTTGATTGGAAATGTTTGGTGAAATGATGGGCGTGAGGGGAGGGGGGGGGGGGTATTTGTAATCTGATTCTAGTTATAATTTCCAGAACTTTGAACTACGTTGAACAAAATGGCTATGTGAAAATTTAAATTGGATGTGTTTGAGGGAATGGTGGGCGTGAGAGGGGGTTATCTACCCTCCAATCACTTTCGACTATTAAAAAGGGCACTAACCCTCTCAATTTCCAATTGAATGAGCCCCTTTTGAAGTTTCTACGACAACGCTGTCTATATATACCTCTTATGCCCCCAGGGCATAACTTACAACCTTTGCCCTGGGGGGCTCTGGGGGGTTTGTCATCCTCAAATACATAATTTCCAGAACTTTCGACTTCGTTGAACAAAATGGCTATCCCTAGACCTTGATAGAATGTGTTTGGGGAAATGGTGGGCTTGAGAGGGGGGAGGGTTAATTACTATGCATTCACTTTCGACTATTAAAAAGGGCACTAGCCCTTTCAATTTCCAATCAAATCAGCCCCTTTTGAAGTTTCTCGATAAAACTTTCTATAAAAACTTTATATGCACCCAGGGCATAACTTACAACCCTTGCCCTGAGGGTTGTGGAGGGGGAGGCGGTTGTCATCCTTAATGACCTAATTTCCAAATCGTACAACTGCGTTGAATAAAATGGCTGTCTAAAAACTTTGATTGGATGTGTTCGGGGAAAATATTGGCGTGAGAGGGGGGTTAGTTGCCCTCGAATCACTTTCGACTATTGAAAAGGGCTCTAGCCCTTTGAATTTCTAGTCGAATGAGCCCTTTTCAAAGTTTGTATGACAAAGATTTCAATAAAAACCTTATAGGCCCCCAGGGCATAACTGATAACCCTTGCCCTGAAGACTGTGGGGGGAGTGTCCTGCTCAAAGGTATAACTTCAAGAACTTTCAACTGCGTTGAACAAAATGGCCATCTCAAAATTTTGATTGGATAGGTTTTGGGAAATGGTGGGTATGAAAGGGGTGTTAGTTGCCTTCCATTCACTTTCGACTATTAAAAAGGGCACTAGCCATTACAATTTCCAATAGAATGAGCTCTTTCTGAAGTTTCTACGACAACGCTTTCTATAAACCTTATATGCCCCCAGGACATAACTTGCAATCCTTGCCCTGAGGGCTTTGGGGGGGGGTGTTATCCCAAAAGACTTAATCTCAAGAACTTCCAATTACGTTGAATAAAATGGCTATCTCAAAATCTTGATTGGATGTGTTTGGATAAAAGACAAGGCTTTCTATAAAAACCTTATATGCCCCCAGGGCATAACTTACAACCCTTTCCCTGTGGGCTGTGGGGGGATTATCCTCCTCAAAAACGTAATTTCTTTCTGGAAATCAACTACGTTGAACAAAATGGCTATCTCAAAAATGTTGATTGGATTTGTTGTGGGAAATGATGGGTGTGGGGGTGTTAGTTGCCTTCCAATCACTTTTGACTATTAAAAAGGACACTAGTCATTCCAATTTCCAATCGAATGAGCCCTTTTCGAAGTTTATACGACAGCTCCTTCGATACAAAGTGTCCTGGTCTAAAGGGAAAAAAGATTAATAATAAATAATATATTGTGCCAACATTGTTCTTTACTTAGGCAGCGCGATTGCGATGCCTATGATAACTTCTGTTTGTTCAGAGTTTCGGTTCTAAATATCCCGTCTTAGAATTCCATTTACTATTGGGTCTAGTCACTCTTTGCTTACAGCTCGTTTCCACGACCTGCTCGAAAAACATAAAAGTTATGTTTCAATTATTCACCTGCAAGAATGAGACTCTTGGTAATACATAAATCCAATAACTTTGCTTTGGGAAATCTAGTGATGTAAGGGTACCGAACAGAAATATTCAGACTTCTAAGTTTCTAAAATTTAACTTCCTTGAGTAATATTTATCTTTGACAGCTTTTGTTAATTTGGAGCTATAAATTGCTTTGTTTTCAATAAATACTAAGTTATACCAAACTAAACTTCACGTCTTGATTTGAGGCTAATTTTCTCGGATTCAGTATAACTTTGGACTTTTGGTCCAAATATTACCGAATAGCAAAACGTTTGGAGTGCCCCCCCCCCTCCTTTGCGACGCCCCTGCTTGTTAGAATGGAGATAGAAACCAGCAAACCAGCATACACTTGCTTCTACATACAATATGGGTTTCATTGTTCAAATTTTGTCCTAGTTAAGGCCTCCTAACTAGGTCTAACCTAAATGCTGTAAGGTATTTTTAAGACGTTGCCGTGTGTCGTGTTTCTTTCTTTTCCCCAAAATGAACTGATTCCTTAGGTTCTTCTGCGTTTTGCTGTAGACAAAAAATAAAAGCTGTTTCACTATTGTGACAAACAAGAGATTGAAAGGTATCATACGATGATTACTGGGTTTCCTTAAGCAAAACGACATCTATCATGAAAACATGGAGCCACGGAGGGAAGTCAGCGACAGCGTTTATTATATAGTAAGAGATTAAAAAGTCTAAAAAAGAAACCTGATCCTTCAAAATTTTAGTGTTGCTGCTTGTCTCGCGCTTTCATCAAACTTACATGTGTCATTATGTTGTATGTGCCTTTGGAGTTTTAAAAGATTTTAACAAACTTATCTGTTAATTCGGATTAGAACGATACGCCATTCGGGGTATTATCAACAAATTTTTAAGCCTCTACAGCAGAGTTCTTTAATATGCTGACTTAGACGGTGGGATTCTAATCAAGATCACTTACCCTTTTGGGCCGTTTCTCTCCATTTTAAAATCAAGCACATTTTCTCAAGCTCGCAGCTTTTGATGTGTAGTTTTAAACATAATAAATAATAATTACTTAGAATCAACGTAAAAATTAAATTCTATTAATGTATTAATTGTTATCAAGTTTTATTATTTCAGAGTTCGGTTGCTGCATTGTTTTATTCTTAAGAACCAAATAATTTGCTGGTGGAAAACTGCATATTTTGGAGGTCCAAAATCATCCAGTTGTGAAAAAAAAGATGATGGTGCTGGCCAGCACACTGACACCACAAAATTGAAAACACTGTATTATACAGGGTTTCCACCCCTAGTGATTTGTTACTATTTCTAGTGATTTTTTATGTTGCCTAGTGATTTTTTTCTAGCTAGTGATTTATAGCGATTTTTGTTCTAAAACTAGCGATTTTTTCCTAAATCTAGTGATTTTTCACAATATACCTTTGAAATTTCTGACTTCCCACCATATGTTCATGTCAGATATGACCCCAGAGCGTTATCATCAAGATAATAGGCGAACTTTGTTAATCGCAAAATTGCAGAGATGTTCTATACTTCCTATTTTACAACATTTGCTCGGGTCAAATTTTTATCTTGACATTGATGTTTTTTTTTCTCTGTAATCTATCAGTTCTAACTTAGATTTTCTTCTGTTAAAACCTTTGAAAGTGGAGTGAATGGTAAATATGAATACACCCTCTATATCTGTAAATAGAACAGAAATGGAATAATTGAAAAATAAGAAGGTAACTATACATTAATTATAATTTTTTAAATAAAAAAAAGAAATCGTTGAAAAAGAAAATAGGGCTTATTGCTTTTTATAATAAAATTTGTAATATAACTAGACAGATTAACTCGAATGCATTTTGATGATTGAAGTAGGTTGGGAATAAGGGGGGTGGGGGGTTTCTACTCTGGGAATTGTCTAATGATTTTAATTTCTACTTCTAATCCTAGGCAGCGTAATCCCGCTGCCTAAGTAAAGAACGATGTTGGCACAATATATTATTTTTTTTTTCCTTAGACCAGGGCACTTCGTATCGAAGGAGTTGTCGTAGAAACTTCGAAAAGGGCTCATTCAATTGGAAACTGGAATTGCTAGTGCCCTTTTTAATAGTCAAAAGTGATTGGAATGCAACTAGCATCCCTTCCACGCCTACCATTTCCCCAAACACATCCAATCAAAATTTTGATATAGCCATTCTGTTCAACGTAGTTGATTTTCAAATAGAAATTATGTTTTTGAGGATTACACTCCCCTCACAGCCCTCAGGGCGAGGGTTGTAAGTTATGCCCTGGGCGCATATAAGGCTATTATAGAAATCTGTGTCGTAGAAACTTCAGGAAGGGCTCATTCCATTGGCAACTAACCCCCCTCTCATGCCCACCTTTTCCCTAAACACATCCAATAAAAATTTTCAGATAGCCATTTCGTTCAACGTAGTTAGAAAGTTCTGGAAATTACGTCTTTCAGGATGACCCCCCCCCAAAGCCTTCAGGGCAAGGAATGTAAGCTATGCCCTGGGGTATATAAGGTTTTCATAGAAAGTGTTGTCGTAGAAACTTCAAAAAGGGCTCATTCGGTTGAAAATTGAAATGGCTAGTGCCCTTTTTAATAGTCGAAAGGGATTGGAAAGCAACTAACGCCCCTTCCACGCCCACCATTTCTCTAAACACATCCAATCAAATTTTTGAGATAGCCATTTTGTTCAACGCAGTTGAAAGTTCTTTAAATTATATCTTTGAGCAGGAAACTCCCCCCACAGTCTTTAGGGCAAGGGTTATAATTTATGCCCTGGGGGGTATATAAGGTTTTTATTGAAAGCTTTGTCGTAGAAACTTGAAAAAGGGCTCATTCCATTGGAAATTCAAAGGGCTAGTGCCCTTTTCAATAGTCAAAAGTGATTTGAGGGCAACTAACCCCTCTCTCACGCCCACCTTTTCCCTAAAGATATCCAATCAAAATTTTTAGATAGCCATTTTGTTCAACGTACTTGAAAGTTTCGGAAATTAGGTCTTTAAAGATGACAACCCTAGCCCTCAGGGCAAGGGTTGTAAGTTATGTCTGTGGGCATATGAAATTTTCATAGAAAGCAATGTTGTAGAAACTTTAAAAAAGGCTCATTCGATTGAAAACTGAAAGTGCTAGTGCCCTTTTTAATAGTCGAAAGTGATTGAAGGACAACTAACCCTCCTCTCGTGCCCACCATTTCCCCAAACACATCCAATCAAAAGTATGACACATCCATTTTGTTCAACGTAGTTGAAAGTTGTGGAAGTTAGGTCGTTGAGGATGATAACCCCCTCAGAGCCCTCAGGGCAAAGGTTGTAAGTTATGCCCTGGGGGCATATGAGGTTGTTATAGAAAGTTTTGTCCAAGAAACTTCAATAGGGCTCATTTGATTTTAAATTGAAAGGGCTAGTGCCCTTTTTAATAGTCGAAAGTGAATAGTCGAAAGCAACTAAACCCCTTCTCATGCCCGCTGTTTCCCCAAGCACATCCAATCAAAATTTTCATATAGCCATTTTGTTCAACGTAGTTGAACGTTCTGAAAATTAAAACTGGAATCGGAGGACGAACACGCCCTCCCCTCTCGCCAATCATTTCCACAAACACTTCCGATCAACATTTTTATATAGCAATTTTGTTGAAGGTAGTTGAAGGGTCCAAAAATTATGTCTTCGAGTGTGACCACCCCCACAACCCTCAGTGCTAAGGTTGTAAGTTATGCCCGTGGGCATAAAAGGTTTTTTTGGAAAGTGTTGTCGTACAAACTTCAAAAAGGGCTAATTTTTTGGAAATTGAGAGGCCTATTAGCCTTTTTAATAGTCGAAAGTGATCGGAAGGAGAATCACCCCCCCCCCCCCCACGCCTATCATTTCCCCAAACATTTCTGATCAACATTTTGATATATTCATGCTGTTAAACGTAGTTGAAAGATCTGGAAATATGACACCCCCTCCCCCGATAGCCCTTAGGACAAGGGTCGTAAGTTATGCCTTGGGCATACAAGGTTTTTATAGAAGGTTTTGTCGTAGAAGCTTCAAAAAGGGCTCATTTGATTGGAAAGTGAGAGGACTAGTGCCTTATTTATTAGTTGAAAATGATCAGAAGGCAAATGTCCCTACGCCCATCATTTCCCCAAACACTTCCAGTCAAAATCTGAGATAGCCATTTTGTTCAACGTATTAACGTTCAACGGGAGTCTTGATTGAGACTTCGTTGTGTTAACACCTCGTTTCTGGATATTAACCTTTTAATAAACTAAGGTATCAACCTCTGCGATTCCCTACAGAGATTTATAATCGGCTTATTTTATTTACTTGCTATTGACAGTTTGCTGCTTGAATTTAAATTCTTTTGGGATTTAGTGACTTAGTAAGTGCTAAGATTCAGACAGAACGATTTAATTACCTTAGAGGATTGTACTATTTGTGCATAGCAGCGATACTGATAACATATATTAGGCAATAAGCAGAAGAGGGGAGGGTTCCTGCCGCTAGCGCCGTATGTACCTGCCAGTATTTAGTTACCCTTAAATTGTGGGGAATTGGTGAGCGGGTCCCGACGCTTCCCTTGTTCCTAGTATTGTGTGATTCAGTAGACTTCGGCTGTTTTAATGTGAAAGTGATGACTGAAAAGCTGGTACTCAACCCAGTTCTGAACTTTTTGAGCAGATCACTCACTGAAGGGGTGAAATTCGATCAGATTGTGAAAAGCGCAGTAAACTATTTCGAACATGATACAATCATACAAGCTAAAAAGACCCTTCACAGCGAGCTGGACATTCAAAGCCGGATGGTTTCGTATGCCAAAGATGAGGACAACATTACTGATATGTGCAAGTCGCTAGTCTCTGGGGCAAAGCAAAATGTCCCGATCCCGAAATTTGTGATATTTAGTCCATGTGAAGTACCTGCCATCGGTGAGGCAGTTCACGCTACAGTGGTGTCCAAAGTAAACGAACTTTCCAGAAAATTTGATGGATTTATGCTAAATACTAGCCGCTCTACAGTCACCCTGCCAGATAAATCTCAATCGTCCCAAACCGCACCCCCGAGGCCACTTTACTCTGTGATACTAAAAGACCTTCCAAAAGACTTAAAATGCCCAAGCGAACGCAAAGCATTTATCGACAAACTATGCCCATGTCCAGACGGCTATATAACCGAGTTACGCCGCTCTAATACCGAGTGGAAACTCGTGGTTCGTTCCAAGCAAACCGCGAGCAAGATAGTGGATGCAGCTAAACGTGCGAAACCATCGCTCAATATCTCCCTCAAGGAACCGGCTTTTTTAGCTGCGATCAAGCGAGTGCCGGAGGATCTAGACGAACAGTCTCTTAAACAGCTAATCCCCAAGTGTATAAAACCCTACAGCGTGGCAAGTCTCGAATATTTAAAGTCTACTTTCCGACACGAAATGACCTCGATACCTTTCTCAAAGTTTCAGTGAAAATCGGATATGAACGCCTCCCAGCTGAAGAGTTCGTGTTCTTACCTTGGCGCTGCTTTAATTGCCACGCAATCGGTCACCTAGCCGCAGATTGTAATAACGGTCCATTATGTTCCGAATGCGGCTCCACCAATCACAAATCTGCGTCCGATACCCCGTGTCAGAAGGCAGCCTTTTGTGTTGGTTGGAAGAAGCAGAGTCATACTTGCTATAGTGGGAAGTGCCCGAAAAACCGTAAACCCTCGAACTAATGACCTCGTCACTAACTCTTTTATCGTGGAATATAAACGGCTCTTTTATTAATAAACTTCCAGTTCTGGAAAGCCTCCGTTCTGAGTTTAGTGTGATTTGTCTCCAGGAACATTTTGTTGCTAAACATGGTCTGAACATACTTGAGCTTGAGGATATGACAACTTATTGTGTACCCGCTAAACAGCTGAACAATATAGGCCGATCCTCGGGTGGACTTGTTGCATTTGTGAAATCAGCTCTCCGGTCTAGTATTTTCGAAGCAAATGATTATTATCTAGCTGTGAGAGTGGATTGTTCTGCGTGTATTAGTGTGTATCTTCCCACAGACTACAATAATGACCAGTCTGAGCGTAAATTTGCGCTATCTTGTGAAAAACTAGGTACATGTATAGACAAAATTCGTCACTTAGGTTTACCTTGCATTATAGCCGGTGACTTTACTTGTAATCTGTCCGAGCCGAATTCTCAAGCTTCACCGCGTACAACGCTAGTTAAGGGCTTATTTAGTGATTTCTTGTGTGTTTTAGAGAAATCGTCCAATTTACGTATGTTCACACGTCCTCGCGAACCTCCAGCCTGGACCACGTTGTAGTATAGTCAGATTTGCGAGCTGATATAGTAAAGGCTGTGTTTGATTATCAGTTGTCTGATCATCTTTCCATAACTTGCTCTGTCGGTATGCCATCTTCTGGTCACCAAACCACACATCTTGCTCCTTCAGCACCTCGACACCCTCGTAACTGGTCGAAAATTGATCAAGCCTTATTCATCGAGTCGGTAGATTCAGTCCTGAATAAAATCAGTGTCCCATTTCATCTCCTTCAGAAGTCACTCCAGTTACCTCAAAAAGAGGTTTCGATTTGTCTAGATATATATTGCGCAGAAATCTGCCATGATCTCCGCTTCGCAGAAAAACAAGCTGTTCCTTTGCAACGAATTCGTAAAGGAATGATTCCCGGGTGGTCGTCAAATCCAGATCTCGTCATTTCATGTAGTCAGGCAAAATTTTGATTCTCAGTATGGAAAGAGTGTGGACGTCTGAATATGGGTCTTGTGAACAGCATACGGATTTTCACGAAGCGAAAGTTTTCTAAGGCCCTGGCTCGGCATCGGAAAAATCTAGTCAATCATTATTCTGCCCGTGCCAAACAAAATAGAAATATGATCTTCAAGTTTGTCTCTCGTTCTGCAAAAAATTCTTCTTCGCCATCCCCAGCCGACATCCCTAAAGATGAATGGTATGCCCATTACGAATCAGAGTTCTCAGCTCCTGATCCCTCGATCGAACAACCTTACGAGGCTGCCTTGGATCAGTGTCTATCTTCTCATCCCGATGAAGATTTTATCGTCAGTACCCGCTCTGCTGAAGATGCCATCTTTAGACTCAAATGGAAAGGCTCATCAGGCATTGACGAAGTCAGTGCGATCCACTTGAAACACGGAGGCAAACTTCTCGCGGCACATCTCTCTCTGCTTATGCAGATGATTTTCTCTCAAGGGATTGTTCCTGCCTCTTTCTGCATCGGAGATTTGACTCCCATTTCTAAAAAGGGAAAATCTGAAATCAATGTACAGCATTCCGTCTGATAACTGTAGCTACGTCACTGTGCAAGCTCTTCGAGTTACTGTTTATACAGGAACTCGAAAAAGTATGCTACACTCCTCTGCATCAGTTCGGCTAAAAGCGAGGAACTGGGTGTGCTGATGCCTTAACAGTCGTTGCTAATGTCTTGATAGATGCCGAATCTTCTGGAGAGAGCCTTTCTTTGGCAGGACACGACATTAGACGTGCATTCGACTCTCTAATCCATGCTGCGATACTTTTGAAAGCTGGTAAACGTGGGTGGAATCTAGCTGTGATTCGTTCTCTCAGGAATCTGTATTCTAGATTACGGATCGGACTGAAGCTACCTCCTGACAAGGGTTTGACCCCCATTCCGCGCACCCGACTAGTTCCAGTCAAGAAAGGAGCGCGTCAAGGAGCTGTCACCTCTCCCGACCTTTTCAATAACTGTGTCCTTGATGCAAGATCAATGTCCATCTTCGCTGATTCTGTCATCTGCTAACTTGTCTTTGGTATGTTACGCGGACGACATCCTGAATCTTAGCCGAACCCTTCAGCGGACAATTGATATCTTCGAAATCCTTGAAGCCGAATATCTTAAAGTTGGACTTCAGTTCAACTCTTCAAAATCGGAAATCGTCCTATCCAATTGGAAAACTGATTTTTGTGTTCCTACCATTGCCCTTGGTTCTAGCTTTTTCCAGCCGGTAGATCACCTCATTTATCTGGGTTTACCCATAGGTTCGTCTATCTGTCACACCCGAAAAATTCTCCTCGAACAGCTTAAACGACGAATTTCAGCGTCTTACGTTTCAGTTGTATCGTGCAAACTCCGAATCAACCGGCTGCTTTTAGCAAGTTTGTATAACGCCATCGCTCTTCCTCACATTTTATATGCCACGCCCTTCTGGAAACTTCTCACTAAAACTGACCAGAATATAATCAGAACAGTGTATTTTCGTTTTGCAAAGTATTTGCTTCCTCTACCTCTGTGGTATAGGAATTCGCTTTTAATTGAAAATTTTAAAGTCGCAGACCCTGATGTCGCCGTCGCTAGATGAATATCGAAGCATAATATAAAAATACGCCGAAATCTACACGAATGGTCCCATCTGCTCATTCAGTGAATCAGTGATTCGTTTTTTTTGTTGGTTCAGTTTGTTATAGTTTGTGTCTTCTTTTTTTGTTCTTTTTTCTTTTAAGTGCTCCGTCTTGTTGTATTATTTGACGGGTTTTTCAATAAATAAATAAATTAAAAGAGCTCATTCGTAAAAATAGCTCATTCGATTGGAAATTGAAAGGGCTAGTGCCCTTATTAATAGTCGAAAGTGTTCGGAGGGCAACTAACCCCCCTCCCACGCCTACCTTTTCCCCAAACACATCCAATCAAAATTTTGGGATAGGCATTTTGTTCAACGTAACTGAAAGGTCCATAAATCATTTATTTGAGGATAACACCCCCCCCCCCTAGCAGCCCGCTGGGCAAGGATATACGTTATGCCCTGGGCGCAGATAAAGTTTATATAGAAAGACTCATTGTATATGCTTCAGAGGGGGGCTCATTGGAATGGTAATCAGAAGTTCTAGTGTCCTCTTTAATATTGAGAGTGATCGAGGGGTGGATACCCCCCCCATAGCCTCGTATTTTCACGATCACGATATGAAACATAATCGGAAAGGGAATATTTGTATGCTGCCATTGCTATTACAATTAATTACAACAGAATTAATTATCAAAATTAGTAGTATTTTTATTCGTCGAAAATTAGTGTATACAAAACTTCGAATACCGTATCACAAAATTCATCATTTATCTTAGAATATTAGTGCAAGTCGAAAAAACTCCTTCAGCCAAACTTCAGAAGTATATTAGTACTACTGGATATGGCTATAGTTATCGTGAATGAAAATCAACTTATCCACTCTGTGTTGACTGAGGCCATTTCTCTTCTAAGTCAGTATCATAATCGCTATCAGGCCTACCACCAAAAATAGTCTTTCTGCGGTCACACTAGTCGCAGGAATAGACAGTAACTTTCTGGCAAGTGCGGTGACGTGCGAAATTTTATCGCGACTGTGGCTCCGGAACTGAAGAACGTTGCCGTCACCATCGTCTTCGGTTTCTTCCTGTGTCTTTAAAAGGGTAAAGTATAGTGCAACTTGATTCCTGATTGTTTCCAGCTCTTCCCGAGTCCCTTCTAGAGGATTCGGGAAGAACGATGTTGGCACAATGTATTATTATTTTTTTTTCCTTAGACCAGGGCACTTCGTATTGAAGGAGTTGTCGTAGAAACTTCAAAAAGGGCTCATTCGATTGGAACTTGGAATGGCTAGTGCTCTTTATAATAGGCGAAACTGATTGGAAGGTAACTAACACCCCTTCCACGCCCGCCATTTCCCCAGACACATCCAATCAAAATTTTGGGATAGCCATTTTGCTCAACGTAGTTGATTTCCAAATAGAAATTATATTTTTGAGGAGGACACTCCCACCACAACCCTCAGGGCAAGGGTTGTAAGTTATGCTCTGGGGGCATATAAGGTTTTTAAAGAAAGCTTTGTCGTAGAAACTTCAAAAAAGACTCATTCGAATAGAAATTCACAGGGCTAGTAACCTTTTTAATAGTCGAAAGTGATTGGAGGGCAACTAACCCCCCTCTCATGCCCACCATTTCCCCAAACACATCCAATCAAAATTTTGAGATAGCCATTTTGTTCAACACATTTGAAAGTTCTGGAAATTATATCTTTGAGCAGGACACTCCCCCCACAGTCTTCAAGGCAAGGGTTATAAGTTATGCCCTGGGGGGTATATAAGATTTTTGTTGTAAGCTTTGTCGTAGAAACTTGAAAAAGGGCTAATTCCATTGGAAATTCAAAGGGCTAGTGCCCTTTTCAATAGTCGAAAGTGATTTGAGGGCAACTAGCCCCTCTCTCACGCCCACCTTTTCCCCAAAGACATCCAATTAAAATTTTTAGATAGCCATTTTGTTCAACGTATTTGAAAGTTTCGGAAATTAGGTCTTTAAGGATGACAAACCCTCCCCCCCCCCTACAGCCATCAGGGCAAGGGTTGTAAGTTATGCCCTGGGGGCATATGAAATTTTCATAGAAAGCAATGTTGTAGAAATTCAAAAAAGGTTCATTCGATTGGAAACTGAAAGGGCTAGGGCCCTTTTTAATAGTCGAAAGTGATTGAAGGGCAACTAACCCCCCCCCCCTCTCACGCCCTCCATTTCCCCAAACACATTCAATCAAAATTTTGAGATAGAAATTTAATCAAGCAATTCAACACATCCAATCAAGATTTTGAGATAGCCATTTTGTTCAACGTAGTTGGAAGTTCTGGAAATTAGGTTTTTGAGGATGACAAACCCCCCCCCCCACAGCCCTCAGGGCAAGGGTTGTAAGTTACGCCCTTGGGACATATTAGGTTTTTTATAGAAATCGTTGTCTTAAAAACTTCAAAAAGGGCTCATTCGATTGGAAATTGAAATAGCTAGTGCCCTTTTTAATAGTCAAAAGTGATTGGTAGGCAACTAACACCTCTTCCACAACCACCATTTCCCAAAACACATCCAATCAAAATTTTGAGATAGCCATTTTGTTCAACACATTTGAAAGCTCTGGAAATTATATCTTTGAGCAGGACACTCCCCCCAGAGTCTTCAGGGTAAGGGTATTAATTTATGCCCTGGGGGGCATGTAAGGTTTTTATTGAAAGCATTGTCGTAGAAACTTGAAAAACGGCTCATTCGATTGGAAATTCAAAGGGCTAGTGCCCTTTTTAATAGTCGAAAGTGATTTCAGGGTAACTAACACCCCTCTCACGCCCACCTTTTCCCCAAACACATCCAATCAAAATTTTTAGATAGCCATTTTGTTCAACGTAGTTGAAAGTTTCGGAAATTAGGTCTTTAAGGATGACACCCCCCCCCCCCAAAGCCCTCAGGGCAAGGGCTGTAATTTATGTCCTGGGGGAATATAAGGTTTTAATAGAAAGTGGTGTTGTAGAAACTTCAAAAAGAACTCATTCGATTGAAAATTGAAAGGGCTAGTGCCCTTTCTTTTAGACTAGGGGCAAAGGTTGTAACTTATGCCCAGGGGGTATGTAAGGTTTTTATGGAAGGGATGGATGTTTAACTTCAGAAAAGGCTCAGTCTTTCTCCCTGAAAAAGACTATGTCAATTCAAAACGAACAGAAATTAATCAAAAAAACGTTTTGCACATAATAAGTTTTTTCAAAAAAAAGTAAAGAACTCTATTAAACCAAAAATGAAGAAAAATAGAATGAAATAATCTACTAAGCATACAACTACCATAAATCAGTATCAATAAATAAATGGAACCCAAAAAAAACAGAAATTAAAATAAGTCAAACTCAAAATGAGCAGAAATTAATCTGAATAGGTTTCTAAACCCTATGCTTTCTAACAGCCAGAATATAATTTGTACTTTACTGAAAAAAAATTCAAGTGAATTTACTGAAATAAATGTGCATTTTCACTTTAATACACATATGCTGATATTCATTCCTTAAAATCTTTATTAACTTTTGATTTCTTAAAGTATAAAAGTGAAAACATTTAAAAGAATTTTTTTGAAAACATTTGAAAGAAAATTTAAAAATAAGTCAAACTCAAAACGAGCAGAAATTAATCTGAATAATGTTCTAAACCCTATGCTTTCTAAAATCCAAAATATAATTTGTACTTTACTGAAATTTTTTTTTTAATGTTTTCACTTTTATAACTTTAAGAAATCAAAAATTAATTAAGATTTTAAGGAATAAATATCAGCATGTGTATATTAAACTGACAATGCATATTTTTTTCAGTAAATTCATTTGAATTTTTTTCAGTAAAGTACAAATTATATTTTGGCTCTTAGAAAGCATAGGGTTTAAAACCCTACTCAGATTAATTTCTGCTCGTTTTGAGTTTGACTTATTTTAATTTCTGTTTGTTTTTGGTTTCATTTATTTATTGATACTGATTTGTGGTAGTTGTATGTTTGGTAGATTATTTGATTCTATTTTTTTTTCATTTTTGGTTTAATGGAGCTCTTTTTTTTAAACTTAGTTTGTGCAAAAAGTTTTTTTGATTAATTTTCTAAATTCTCTTATTTGTAATTGAAACACCTAATAAGTGTAAATAACATCCTATTCTTTAAGTTTTTGGATTTATGTGCTAACATATCAAACAGTTTGTG
>JAQQPU010007802.1:0-34123 GCA_029168905.1 Artemia sp. Kazakhstan ARC1039
TATATAAACACGATGTGCTCTGACCTGTTAAAAAACAAGGAAGAAGGTATTACAAAATCTTGTAACTTCACAGCAATTCCGTCAGCTCTTAGTTTAGTGGTCAGTTTCAAAACCCAATGTCTCCAACCCATTATTTCCAGACTTCTTTATAAATTATAATTTGTGTTGTTGCATTTTTAATTGCTTTTATTAAAATCAATTTCTGACTTAATTTGTCAGGTTACTAGATGCGTAAATAAACTACAAGTTCGCGCAGCTAAGAGTTCTTTTATTATATTCTCTAGAACAGCTACATATTATCCATGGATTTCTCGATTAAAATACAGTTATGGTGAGATTGAAAGGAAGTCTTGTGTCAATTATTTAGGTATTACACTTGATAAAACTTTGTCGATTAGGAAACATGTTGGGAACACGTCAGCGATTTTATAGCGGAACAAACTAGATTCTGGGAATCGTTTTCACTTTCTATGATGAAGAGAATTTGAATTTTTTTACGTATGTTTAATGCACCAAATTTGAATGTGCAGACAAGTGGGGTAAATAAAATTTTGGGTAAATTTCCGGTTTGTGAACTATTGGATGGTTTTAGTTTAAGATTCAATCAGTTTTTCTATAGACTCTAACAGGGATATTTTTAATCATATTTGGTATGTATAGTTTAATATAATCTTTCTAACTTCCATACATGTCCCAAGTGAAACCAAGCACAGGGATACCATAAAGAGCTAATAGTAGGCGCTGCACTGTGCAGGATTTTGACTCTTGTTGATAGAATAGCATCGACAAATGCTGAAATCCATGTTGTGAACAAGATAGGCCCAGGATTGCACAAAGCCTCCATTCATACTGGAGGTCCCAGGGACTTCTTGCTGTCCGGGTCTAAGCCATCTTAAGCACTTCAGTGTAGACTAGATAAGATATGTGATCCCCGTCCTGCACTGGCATCCAAATTGAACATGAAAATTGGAACTTAGAAGGTTGCGGCGGACTATCGTGTCAACGTTTTTACTGACAAATTCAGACGATTTTAACTGGGCTTACTAGGAGTTTCAAAACTCATATCCCACGAGTAGGAAGCATGAAATTAAGTGATATAGAATTTGTTTTCCCGGGCAGGAAGGATGGAGTACATAGACAGGGAGTAGGGCTCATTATGAATAAGGAAGCTGCTAAGTCTGGCTTAGGCTGGGAAGGTATTAATAAGAGAATTCTAATTTCTCATTTTATGACTAACAGTTCAGGGTTTCAGTTATAGTAGTATATGCCCCTGTAGAACCGACTGACGGATAAGCTAGTGACTCAGAGGAATTTTAGTTACAGTTACAGGAACAAATAGACAGGGTCCCAGGTAGAAATATGATGTTATAACTAGGGGGTTTTAACGCCCAGGTCAGTAGAAATAAGGATAAATGTTAGCCTAGGTGAATTTGGTGTAGGAAAAGAAAACAGTAATGGATACAGACTTCTGCAATTTTGTAGGTATAACAATCTAGTTATAACTTATACAGTGTTTCGTCATAGAATGGCTCATAAGTTAACATGGTATTCACGTGATGGTAAGACAGCAAACTTTATTGATTATGTTATAGTAAACCGAAGACTGGCAGGATCAATACAAGATACTCGGGTATATAGGAGTACTGTTATTGATGTTAAAAGCAAAGGTCACCATCTAGTAGTGTCTAGGGTTAATTTAAAGCTGAAATATTAGAAGGGTAACTACCTCCCGGGAAGTTATGATCTTGGTAGACTCCAGGATGAGAATTTGAGAGACACTTTCCAGGAACAGTTGAATACTAAACGCAAGAGTTTAAAAAATGATAATGTGGAAGATTGTTGAAATTATTTTAGAAAAATAATTTGTGAAGTTGCTGAAGGTGTCTTAGGGAAGAACGCTAGGACTGCATCTAAAAATATTAGTGAAAAAGTATTATGTTTAATAGAAAGGAGAAGGGACTTGTACAAGAACTATATGAGTGTTAGATGATATGAAAACAAAAGATATGTAAAGAAAGTGGAGAAAGCATTAGAACATGAACTAAGGAGGTGTGAAATGGATGCCTTGGATAAAATTGCCGAGGGTCTGGAAGATGCAGTTAGACGGTAGAATAGTAAAATGTTTTACTTGGATGTTAATAAATTGAGAGGAAGTAGTCAATCCGGACTTTTTCCAAATATAAAATGGAACGGGTCTACAATTAGTGATAAGGAAAGAGTTAAAGAGAGATGGGCAGAACATTTTGAGAATTTGCTAAATCGAGATAGAGTTGCAGGAAAAGATATAGAGGAAAATAAAAAAGTTTGTGATACCTTGGATGTGAAGGAAGATTTGTTTTGTGAGGAGGAATTAACGACAGAACTAAAAGGATTAAAAAATAATAAGGCTTCAGGTGCTGATAGTTTCGTAAATGAGTTTCTTAAATAAGGTGGCTCTGAGGTTAAAAATAAGTTACTGAAGATTATGAATATGGTTTATGAAAAAAGGGAATTACCTAACGATTTTAGGAAAACCTTAATTAAGCCACTTTATAAGATTAATTAAAAAAAAAAACTTTCCGAAAAATACGTTTTTCAAAGAAAAGTAAAGGCCATTTTAAACTTAAGCTCAGGAGATATGAATACCTGTAAAAATTCAAACTCAAAATGACCAGAAATTACTATTAAAGAATAAATGAAACCCAAAACGAACAGAAATTAAATAAACAATCATAGCAAAAAACATGCAACAAGTAATAATATAAATGAATAAATATATCTTTAAGCGAGTAATGCTTGGATTGAATATGAAAATCAAGCTTAAAACGAAAAAGAATAGTTTGCTGTTAAGGTATAAATGAAACTTAAAACGAACAGAAATTAAATAAACAATTAATGCGAACAAACATACAATATATATTAATGTAAATGAGTAAATAAATCTTAAAACGAGTGAAACTTAAACTGAATATGCAAATCAAGTTTGAATCGAATAAAAATAAGTACAACAAGAGTTTGGGTATCGCCTCACTGCAGAAGCCTAAAATCTACTGCGTCATTGGCGCCTTACTGAATACTATATGAGTCTTGAACAGTCGTGGAAAGTATAAACAAAATCAAATTGAATATTAGGTATATAATGATATTAATTTTTGAAAGATCCATCAGTTCAAGATTTTTTTTCACTGTAAGTTTTATTTTCATTTTCAATGCTGTAAGAACTGGAAAAGAATTAATTTGTAATATAAGAGAAATTCGTTTTCAATAAAGCACCAATGACGCAGAAGGCTTTAAGTTTTTTCAGTTAAAGAAGGGAGCAGTATCCAAATTTTGTTTGTAGTGAAACTATATTTGTCCTGACCAATCTTGGAAAGAACTAATAAATTAAACTGAATATTCGATGCATAGTGATATTAATTGCTGAAAGCCCATCAGTTCAAAATCTTACTGTAATTTTAATATTTATTTTCAATATTAAGTACAAAAGAAAACATTTGTAATATTATTCGTTTTCAGTAAAGCGCCAATGACGCAGTATTTTGATTGATTGATTTCATAGATTGTGGAATGGTGAGCCCCCTGGCCCATCATTTGGGTGAACCTCAACTCATAAAATACAATTTTGATTAATTGTTCCGTGTTATGTGCATATATTATTCCATATATGTTATTTTGAGTTATACTTTTATCGCATTGCGTTCATTTTTAAGGCTTGAGATAAAAACTGAAACCTTAGCGGAGACAGTGGTGGGGGAAGGTCTCCCCCTCAAATGCATAATTGAGCAGCCACAGAGAAAGTAATACAAATGAAATTAATCTGTCTTTCGAAAAAAGGTATGCAGGTCTTTAAAAACCTGCATACAACAATGTGGTATTATGATATCCAATCTTCGGCAAATTATTTCCATGATCTGGGTATAATTGAGACTCCCATTTCTTCTGCCCACCACGTCCGCTCCAAGAAGTATTGCCTTCCCCCAATTACATCTGAAAGAGCTAGATTCTCAATCAGATACCGGATTCCTCATATTGCGAATAAATTTAATTTAATAGATGTGTCCCCAAGATTCAAGAGCCGATTTTCTTTGAAAAAACATAATTCAAAAATTGTTCTCTGCCTGGATGTTGGGATTGGTGAATTTGGATTTTAGTATGAAATTTGTTGTGGTGTTCTCGCGCTGGGGTGGCCTCCTCTGTTATCTCCCACCATGTGTCTTCTTTTTTTCATTATTGATATGCTTTATTTGTTATTTCGGCAATTTCTTTTTTATTTTATGTTTTTGGCCGACACATCGAGCCCTGCTCCCCGTCGGCCAGTTTAGAAAATTATTTATTCATGTAATTTGTTTGTTAAATAAACTTATCCTACTTGTTGAATAAACTTATTCTTCGAAAATATGTCTTTTTTCAAAAGACACGAACAAAATCGTCTAAAGAACCTGAAGTGCTATCTCTGACATTTCCATTGATTCTTTATTCCCGTTACTTTCAGATGTCAAATTTAGAATATTATCGAATGGGTTTAGTCGTCCCCTCTCTGAATGATTCACATTTGGAAAACCCACCCCTGGGAAATTCCTCAAAGAACATTTTCTTTTCCTGCTGATAAATCCCCCGCGATAAATTCCACCCAGCAGAGGTTTCCCAGCCGTGGAATATGCTCCCCCAAACATATTCCCCTAAGATAATTTCGGATATTCATAAAAATGGAAGCTGAAATTTCCAATCAACTTTTTAGGTTAGAAGCAATGCTGTAGCGTTACCTAAGTAAAGAGCCATAAGGGTTCAATGAACTAATACTTATTTATTTTTCCCGGGGCACTTTATGTGGAAGAGGTGGTCGCATAAACTTTGGAACGGGGTTCATTGGATTACAAATTAAAATTTATAGTGCCCTTACACCAGGGGTGGAACCAGGATTTTTAGGGGGGGGCAAAATAGGTTGATCCGATAAAATTGCGTTAGGAGCATGTTTAATTAACGCAATCTTGCCTTAATTAAGTAAATTACATTACTTTAGATTACCTTAGGGGGAGGCAACCCCTCGCCCCTCTCCTGGATCCGCCACTGTCTTACACTCTCTGTTTCTTTCCTTGTTAGGGAGGAGAGCAGATGCCTAATAGGTGTGTGTTAATACCAAAACATTCTGACTCTCATTGGGCCTTCAGGTATAAACAGAATTAGTTCAAAGGGAGGGGTGGGGAATAGGGCGTGGGGGGAGGGTATTTGCCCTTAGATCGATTTTGACTCGTAAGAGCTGGACTAGAACTTCCAATTTCCAATCAAAAGAGCCCTCTCTGAAGTTTATACGAGACTCCCTTCCTGCCCCCGGGCCCTGGGGAGTATTGTCGACGCCAGAGTTTTCTTACTTAACCTTTCAACTATTTAAAAAAAAACTATCTGATGCATTTAGGGCGTGGAGGAGGGGGGGGGGCTATTTGCCCTCCAATCTCTTTTGACTCTTAAAAAGTGAACAAGAACTTTCAATTTCCAATCAAATGAGCCCTCTCTAAAGTTAATAGGAGTATCCCTTCCATAAAATAAACATGAAGGATTCGGAGAATCCTTAAATTACAACCCTTGCCCTGAGGGCTGCGGAAGAGTTGTCATCCTCAAACACCTAATTTCCAGACCTTAAAACTACGTTTAATAAAATGGCTGTCTCAAAATTTTGATTGGATATGTTTGGAGAAAAGGTGGGCGTGAGAGGGGGTTAGTTGCCCTCAAATCACTTTCGACTATTAAAAAGGGCACGAGCCCTTTGTATTCCAAATCGAATGATTCTTTTTTGAAGTTTCTACGACACCGTTCTATAAAACCTTATATGCCCCCAGGGTATAACTTAAAACCCTTGCCTTGAGGGTTGTGGGGGATTGTCCTCCTCAAAAATGTATTTTCTATATGAAAATCAACTACGCTGAACAAAATGGCTATCTCAAAATTTTGATTGGATGTGTTTGGGGAAATCATGGGCGTGGGGGGGGGGCTAGTTGCCCTCCAATCACTTTCGACTATTAAAAAGGGCACTAGCTTTTTGAATTTCCAATCGAATGAGCCTTTTTTGAAGTTTCTACGACAACGTCTTCTATATAAACCTTATATGCCCCAGGGCATAACTTAAAACCCATGTTCTGAAGGTTGGGGTTAGTGTCCTAACCACAGTGTCCTCCTCGAAAATATATTTTCTATCTGGAAATCAACTACGATGAACCAAATGGCTATCTCAAAATTTTGATTGGATGTGTATGGGGGAATTATGGGCGTGGGGGGGGGGGGCTAGTTGCCCTCCAATCATTTTCTACTATTAAAAAGGGCACTAGAACTCTCGATTTCCAATCGAATGAGTCCCCTTTGAAGTTTCTACGACGACCCCTTCCATATGAAGTGCCTCTGGGGAAAAAAATAAAACATTGGAGCCGTATGGCCTTTACTATAGGCAATGCTACAGCGTTGCCTCTGAAAGGTGATAAGACTGAGTGTGGTAGTTATCGAGGCATTACTCTGGTCTCGGTAGGTAGCAAATTACTTAGTAATATGGTACTTTAGACTGAGAGATGCCGTAGACAAAGTTTTAAGAGAAGAACAGTGTGGTTTTAGAAAAGGTAGAGGATGCGTCGACCAAATGCTCAGTCTTAGGTTAATAATTGAGAAGTGCATGAGTTGTCAAACACCTTTGGTCCTTAGCCTTATAGATTATGAGCAAGCGTTCGATTCTGTTGATAGAAGAGCTTTAGTATAGGCGTTGTCTTTGTAAGGCACACCATAAAAATACATTAAAGTGATTGCGGTTACTGTTGCGGTTAAGGTAGAAAAAGAGGTCAGCAGCTGATTTTTATTGAATATAAAAATCAGGAGTTAAGCAGGGTTGTGTTCTATCCCCCTTTATATGGATTATTTTCGACATAACACCTTTAAATTAGGTGTTGTCTTCTTAGACCACACTTCCGTTATAAGACGAACTAATACACTTTCAAATGGGGATAAATCCTTTTATTTACATAGTGAAAAAATAGATACAAAAGTCCAGATATTTCGATCAGATATACAGCAACCGTCTTCAGTATAAATGCCTTCTACTGAACACGGTCGCTGTATATGTGATAGAAATATCTGGACTTTTGTACCTGTTTTTTCACTGTCTAAATAAATGGATCTATCCCCATTTGAAAGTTTATTTGGTTATGGATTATTTTGATGGACTTGGTGTTATGGAGTCCAGAAAAGGCAATGGGAGATCACGGAGTCAAATGGGGAGGAAAAGTCTGCTGGACTTAGATATTGCTGGCGAATTAAGCATCCTAGATGCAAGTGTGAGCAAAATGAATGAATTTTTAGAGGTTTTGTGAGTTCAGGATGCTAGAAATTGGTTTCAAAGTTGATATTGCGAAGACTAAGTCACTACGGCTAGGAATAAGTGAATATGAAATGATGACGTTGGGTAACGAAAATATTGATCAGGTGGGCAGCTTCACTTACCTTTGTAGTATTATTAGTAAAGACGGTGGGAGCAGTGAAGATGTTAAAAGTAGAATAGCCAAGGCTCAGGATATTTTTTCACAGTTAAAAAAAAGTTTGGAAGAATATGAAGATAAGTCTGCAAACCAAGATTAGAAAATTAGAAGCTACAGTGACGACAGTGGTCGAATATGGCACTGAAGCATTGGCGATCCGAAAAGCAGATGTAGATTCGCTAGATGTTTTCCATATAAATAGCTTGCGGATTGTTCTGGGTACTTGGCTGACTGACCGTATTAACAGTAGGCTGTACGAAAAATGTGGTTCAATCCCACTTTCTAGGGCTATAATGAAAGAAAGGTTTAGGTGGCTAGAGCACATTGTGTGGATGAAGGATAACAGATTGCCGAAGATTGTTCTTTTCGGTCAACCGTCTAGGGCTAAACGGAAAGTAGGTCATCCTCGTCTGGGATGGGAGGATGTCATAAAGAAAGTTTTAAAGGAAATGGGAACTTCCTGGGAGGGTGTAAAAAGGGAGGATTTGAATAGATTGGGATGGAGGAGCAGCCTGCGAAGATCTGTCTGCCTCAGGCGGCTTGGTGCTGGGGTGAGCTGTTAGTATTAGTAGTAGTAGTATTAAGGTCAAGACCTTGTTCAAGGGCATCACCGGATAATTAACTTTAGCCCGTTATATCTTATCCTTTGATTGTAACTGGGCTTGAAACATCAGAACACACCTTTGAAGGTTCCTACCACTACTTACAAGTGTTCAGTCAGATTATGAATTCACACACTACTGGTTTGAATTTCCATTTATGATAGCAAAACAAGGACTGGCTTGCTATCAAAACATTTAATCGCTAGACAATTGAACTCAGCCTCCATCTACCGGTTGTTTGACCCTCCACTATTGTACTTTGGGGATTTATTATTTTCAAGGTAAGTCCTTACAGCTTTTTTGTTTGCAAAGTTTATAATATATGAGGACCTTTATAATTCCACCACTGAGTGACAGCGAAGTAATAAAACCAGTTAATGTAATACAGCTTCTAGTTCTGATGTTTCAAGGATAAACTTGATAAGTCTTGTCACAAAATCAAAAGACATTTCAAAGCTAAAGCTTTCAACATTATCCTTGCCCATGTGAATCCTAAAGTTGTAATGGAACATCTTTCTCTGACTCGTAAGGACCACCTCATAACGCCACTGTATTAGCGTTACTTAACGCCACTTTGGAGTATAGTTTTAGTGAAGATTTAGCTATAGGGAAAATATTCTGTTCGTTGACAATATTGTTGAAGAACTATTAAAGTTTTATCTGACAACCTTTATAACTGGTCAAATTTTATAATAATTGTCACAATCTAGATTACTCTTTGGAGGCTGTTTAGAATCGCTATTGAAATGTAGGAACCTCTTGATTCCCTCGTACTGGCTAAAGGACTTTTGAATGATTTCGAGAAAACAGTTTGGGCTCAGACGGCAACTTGGTTATATTAGAAAGAAAGAAGCAAAAGAGAGATAGAAATAAAAAATATATACATAAAAAATGAGATTTCACAACAAGCTCGGCTAGAAGAATAGGGTCCTATGTGCAAAAAATTACTGCCTGATGATCACGCTTCTGCTGGATAGTCCCACATGGTATCACGATTTTACAAGAGTACAGATTGCTGGCGTTTCCGAAAGGGGAAGAGAGAAACATATCATAGGATTTGTTAGACTATTTACAATAAGTTCAAATATAAACCAGACTGAAAGAGCTCTTATCCTTATCATATTAAGAAGCTAAAGCCACGTCACTCACAGAAGGGCAATAGTAATTCTATGAAGAGGGTGTGAACTTTGAGACTAATGAACAGATACTACTTTGCGAAAAAAGTGTGTGAAAAAATATCGATTAATAAGAAGCTAACTTCTCTTGGGTGCCGTGAAGTACCAGGTTGATAAAAAAAAAATCTAAATTGTGTATGGTGCCGGATGGAATTCTACGTCCTGAAAGGGTTAAGCAAATTTTATTAGGGTTCTCTTTTGTCGTTTAAAAAGCAAAACAAAATTAGGAACTCAAGAATCAATGTAGCCAGATTTGTTTTCTGATTAAGATTATCTGGGTCCTGAAATTTAAACTAATGTGTCCTCGTTGCCCGAAATTTTGGAGCAGATGAGCAAAAAAATGGAATATTTGGCACCCAAAATCTGTAAAAACACATTTTTTCTTCGCAGAATTACTGTCCAAGATAAGCTCTCCTTCCTGGTCAGTTCCAAGTTGAAATTTAAAGTCTACTTGAGCCCACTTTCTCCCATAGATAATCATTCAAAGCTTCGAGCGCGTACCCTAAGCCGCTAATTTCTGTTCCCAAGATATTGCAGATGAGGTAATTTGATAATCTGGATGCATTGACAATTTTTAAAATTATAATCACCCTTTGCTTCCTCCAAGCTAGAGCTCACGCTTTCTTTGCCATCAACCGTTCTCGTCACGCTAAGCAAATTATCTTACGCAAGGCTAATGTGGTAACGTAGATTATATAATTATCATCTAAAATTATTTCAATCATCATAAGCAAACGATTCAGAAATTAGAAATTTAAAATTGAGGCCGAGATTCAAGCTTCAAATAAACGTGAATTGTTGCTTTCTAGAAATTATTTTTTAGTTATTTTCCAAATTTACTAGCAGCTCACCCAAAAATTCCATCTTTTTCCTGCTACATTGACATTTCCATAACCTACCATAATTTTACCTCGTGCAAATTCTTTGTAGAATTCGTGTCTAGATGGCCCTAACTATATTACGGACAAAATTTGCTCCATAAGACTATATAAGGTAAAGTAATGTCTTAAATTATGAAAGTACCAAAGTATCTAAATTGTAGTGTAAAAGAACATCTAGCCAGCAGCTAGGTTCCACCCGATGAAAAAGGAATTGCTAAATTTTAATGATTTTTTAGTTGATTTTGTGATTTTCTTTAATAAACTAGTCATTCATGTGCTGATTTAGTGATTTTCATGTTTAGGCAATATAAAAATCACTAGAAATAATGATAAATCACTAAGGGTTGCAACCCTGGCCACCAATAAATATAACCGAATAAATATAATATCTTAGCGCAATGTCCTCGAGTTAAAATACTAAAGAGGCTGGCACAAGCCAAGCTTTAGGTAAATTTTATCAAATATGGGGTAGAAAGCTAGTGCTATAAATATAGTACTATCAAGGCTGCATTGTCCCAAAACTTCACACTGGAAATGGATTACAACCAACAAGGCTTAAATACATGATCATTCAGTTTTGGGAAAGGAAAGTAACAAATTTAAACAACAAACATGGATGAGAAATTAGCAAAATAAGCTGAACACAAGTGACACCAAACATGTGAAGAAGGTGTATGGTGACACTATGCAGTTCCTTGACAACTATAGAAGTATGTGGCCAAGATGTTGACATAGTCAAGCAGTTCACCTACCTTGGTTCAATTCTTTGCTCAAACAGAAATCTAGATGCAGAGATATCAGCAAGGTGGCAAAGGCGAATGCCGTTTTTGGCCTGCTACTGAGAACAATATTCCACAAACTTCAGATCAGCCGTCTCACGAAAGCTCGTATCTCCTCTGCCTCGCTAGCAAGTGTTGAGTTGTACTCGTCAGAGACTTGGCCTTCGACTGAGTCGCAGATGATGAAGGTATATGCTCTCCAGGCAAAACACTTCCGCAAAATCTAACACGTTAGATGGCTTGACCTGGTGTGAAACATGAATTTCCTTCGGTCCTTAAAATTACCACCCCTGTCCGAACAGCTTGAGTCTTGCTCCCTGTGTTGGTACGGTCATTTACTTCGCCTACCCACTGAAAAACCTGCCCAACTTATATTTAACTTCGATCCAACTGCAAACGGCTGGAAATGCCCCAAAGGTAGACCACGAATAGGATGGGCGAGTATCATCCGAAATCAAATCACAGCGCGGGGCATTGACCCCAGCAAAGCTTCTACTCTTTCCCAAAACAGGCCACTCTGAAGACGACTATCGGCACTGACGTCTGGTTCCCTCTACGCTGGCGACGCAGCCGAGCAAGAGCTATGGGTCAAGTCAAGAGACATGTTTTTACCAACATAATCCACAACCAGCCTTCACTTTTGTGAGTTAGTTTGACCAGTGACTGTTGATCAAGCGCTGTTGGATTGCTGAAAGACTTTCCTGATGAAAATACCGATTTAAAAGTTGCACGGAAGCGGCTTGCTGGTCAACGTTCTTAATTAAACATTATTAGTTCCTTGCAGTAAAAAAACATCTAACGAAGTTTGTTTGTAACTTCTTCGCTCCAAACTTATCAAAAACTGAATTCATAGTATTCTAGTTTTCACACTAAATTTTATTCAACATTAAAGAAAAAACGTTAAATAACAAATTTATTTAAAATTTTCTGTAATTTTTGTTGTTCAATAAAATATATATTAAATTTTTAAATCTCGAAATCCTACATCATTCCCTATTTGAATTTTATCTTCAACTTAGAAAAGAAAAAATTGAACAAGATCAGCCTACCCTCATTAAGGCTGTAACCTACATTGATTGCTACATCTACATTGATTGCTGAAGCTTTCATGTAGCTAACGGAGCAGCTTTACACATAAGCACATCGCTGCTTGGCCTAAAGGGTAGACTTACCAAACTAAGCAGTGCAAAACTGAGAGGAAAACACTCACTTAGAATTCGAACTGATAAAACTCACTAACAATTTTTAAATATCATTTGCTTGTAGAGAGAGAAGCTGAACAAATTTCGTTGGTGCTGCAAATTCATGGTGCTTGGAAAAGTTATCTGATTCTGCGGCAAAGGTGCCATCGCGCTTTAACTTGTATTTTCTTCTGTTTCCCTTTGTACAGGTGAAGGTATTTGAGTCCAGTTCCCAGTTCCAATACTTGAGAATTTTATTTTCTACATTTTCCTGGTCTTCATTTTTGCTTTGCTTTGTTGGAGACATTTTAAATGTTAATAAATAGGTCTAAAAATTGTACAAAAATACGTCAAAGGTATGCTAGCAGCAATATAGATAGGTTTTTTCCAGACACTGTCTTTCTAAGACGAACAAATAAATGGATTTATCTCCATTTCAATGTTTAAAATATTAGTACATATATACTTGATCTAATACATATTTACATATATAAAAGATCTTTGGGAAAAGACCAAGGAGATATAATCCAGCTCTGGGAAGAGGAGGGGGGAGGGGAGCTCTTTAGAGAGTTCCATTCGAACCATTTGTAAGTGGTTGCTATAGTTGTCAAATTCGTCTCTCACCACGTGTTTCAATAGATGGCAGAAATAACAAATATTTTTTCAATTCAAATATTCAACTTAATGACCTTTATCTTGAAACTTGTGCTTTAATCTTTTATAAAACTCTAAGCAAGTAGGTCTACATTTCTTTTTTTGAGTACCTCTATTGCTAAAAAAAAGTAGCCAATTCTATCAGACGGTTTTAATTTGGAAGGCTTTGTAAATTAAACTTTTTAGAATTAGCCAAGGCTACACTAACAGTATAAATAGGCTAGGCTAATGGTTCATTTATAGTAGACCTACTGGACAGAAATTGGTTAAAGACTAACAGGTAAACTTCTACTTTAGCTACTTTTGGCTATCTTGGAAAAGGGTTAGGTTAGGAAAATGAAACTTTCAGGGATGGGTCTACAGGCTAAAGCGTGGGTAATTTTTTTTCACCTTAAATTACCTTAAATCGCACTTGCTAGCGATATGAACGAGTCCAGTGTACGCCAGTTTGTGATGATAGGGCCACGGGACATCAGCTTCATCCCATTGCATGAGCCATAGTTTGGTTTCCCATTCCTTATTGAGATTGGCTTTGAAACTGTCAACGGATGGTGAACTCACTGTCGTTTCGCTCAGATTGTTCCAGAGGCTTATGATGTGGTTGGAGAAGAAATGGTTCCTCTTCCTTGTATTAGCATGCTTCCGAAAAAGCTTTGCTGAATGACCCCTGGTTCTTGACAACTGGGCAGGCTGAAAGAGGTCCTTGTTGTCAGACTTGAGCAGTTTTAGGTCATTATCATATCACCTCTTTGCCGACGGTATGTCAGAATTGGTAGCTTGAGGCTCTGCAGTCGGCATTCATACTCTTTGTCTCTGAGCCCCTTTATGCATTTTGACGCCCGTCTTTGGACAGACTCGAGAGCCATCTGGTCTGTTTTATTAATTGGCGTGGTGACACACATTCCAAATTCTAATCTCGGTCTCACCAGGCTCTTGTAAAGTTTTGTGATCATTGCAGGGGATCTACTTGTCATTGTACATTTGATGAGACCAAGAGTTTGGTTCGCCTTTGCTACTGCAGCTCGGGTGTGGCAGTTGAAATTAAGGTCTTTGTCTACAACGACCCCCAGATCTCTTTCAGAGGGACTCTCAGAGAGTGGCTGTCTCACACCAGCATTTGCTGACATTGAGTATTGCCATCGTGGGTTATTTCTTCCAAAATAGAGAACCTTGCACTTTTCGACATTAAACTCGAGCCTCCATGTCTTGGCCCAATTGCCAAAGCTGTCAAGATCTGACTGTATTGAGGTCACACCTTGCTGAGTTCCGACAGGACCAATGAGCTTCGAGTCGTCGGCGTACAGGCTAAGCTTGCTTGTAACGGTTCTTGGAGCATCATTAATATATACATTGAAGAGTGTAGGTCCCAAAACTGTTCCTTGAGGAACCCCGCTTAAGACCTCAGCTATTTCGGAGTAGTAAGCTCTGCCACCTTCACCAAAAACTCTGACCTGCTGCTTTCTTCCCTTTAGGAAAGACATGATCCAGTCCACCACTCCCTCTTGAATTCCAATTGCCTTCAGTTTCAAATGAAGCCTTCAATGGCAGACTTTATCGAAGGCTTTAGCAAAGTCTAGCAAGATCATATCCACTGGGAGACCTTGGTCAAGGAGCTCAGTTATGTAATTATACGAGTCAATCAGATTGGTTTTGACTGATCTGCCTGGTCGGAAACCATGTTGTTGTTTCGATAGAAGGTTATTTGTGATCAAATGTCTAAGAACGGCAGTGTTGACAATACCTTCTAGGATTTTCCCAACAGCAGACGTAATACTAATTGGCCAATAACTGCAAGCTTTGCTCTTGTCTCCTCCTTTATGTATTGGCAAGATATGGGCTACTTTCCAGTCCATTGGTATGACTTTAGTGTCAATAGATTTCTGGAAGAGTCTTGAGAGGGGTATTGCTAGTTGGGAATGAGCTTCCTTTAAGAGTCGTGGATGTATGCCATCAGGCCCAACAGACTTATTGGATTAAGCTTTTTAAGCCAAGATTCGAGCTCAGCCTGATCCACTCTTATTGGTGACATTTGAGTGGTGATTTCGTAGCATGGTGGGGTTGGCAGGGGGGCTTTGTCTGCGGGTGTGAAGACTGATGTAAACTGGTGGTTCAAGGCATCAGCAATTTCTTGGGGGTCATTTGACTGGGCTCCATTACAAACCAGCTCCGAAACCGTGTGTCTACCAGGCTTATGTGCTGAGGCATAATTCCAGAACTTCTTGGGATTGGTTTTTGAGGTTGCTGTGATGGCCTCCTTGTATTTATCTATCAGTTCTCTGGACAGGGCTCGAACTTTGTTCCTTGCGGCTTTAAACTTTACCAGGTAGTCCGTTCTGTGGGGGTCCTGATTTATGAGCTTTGACAGTTTCTTCTTCTTGTTCCTTGCACTTTTCATTTCTCTGGTCATAAAGGGAAGAGTTTTTGGTTTTCGTCTCCACGTGGTAGTTGTATTTCTACTGATGGTGTCTAACAACATATTTTTCATTTTCTCCCACGTGTCCTCTACCTCCATCGTTTCAACAAATGACCAATCGCACTGACAGAGTTCACGCCTGATTTGATTGTAGTTTGTATACACATGTCTGGTTAGATTCGATGTCTGTGGGTACAATCGAAATTGGCATTTTATAGCTATGTGATCACTATTTCCAAATGGGGGTTGCAATTCTATATCAATGAGTGACTCAGGATCATTTACCAAAACGAGATCAAGGAGTGAAGGATTCTGTCCCTCTCGATATGCCTTTGGTAAAATTCTACTTGAGCTACTTTTGACTATCTTGGAAAGGGGTTAGGTTAAGAAAATGAAACTTTCAGGGATGGGTCTACAGGCTAAAGTATGTCCTGGGAAGATATTTTGAAGTATCCACGTCCACTCTTTCTCCTAAACTTTGATGACCTTTGAAAATATGTGAGTTATAGAAGTGAAACCTTGCAAAATAGATCTTCTGCTTAAATGAAGTACAACAGTATTGTTTTCAGCTTCACAACTTTGCTCAATCCCAATTTATAAGGTTTTAAAGATATGCAAATACATTTCCTAAATTTTGGAAATAAACTAGGCCTATTTATATGTCTTAAAATTCTGCTCAAATAACTGAATTGCATTTTCAGAGCTAAAGCCAGAGAAAAAGAAACTGATAACTGAAAATTAAGGTAAAATGTTGTTTTGTCAAAATTTCAATGGGTATAGACCTGTCATGTAAGAAAATTTCATGACCCTCTAGAGTGAGAAGGAGTGGAGGTAGGTAATTCAAAATACCCTCCCAGGACATACTCTAGCCTGTAGACCCATCCCTGAAAGTTGTATTTTCCTAACCTAACCCCTTACCAAGATAGCCAAAAGTAGCTAAAGTAGAATTTTACCATGCCTTTTTTCATGCTCTCCAAATATAATAATCATTTTTGTTGGATTAGCCCCCACCCTTATGTATGCAAATTCAGGGTAGGCTATATATTTGCACGCTAGGGGGGTGGGGGGAAAGTTTAAACTTACCTCTCATTTACATCACAAATAAAGTTTACCCCACTCACCTAATGTGCAAATATACACCCTGAATTGGTATAAATAGGAGTGGGGGGAAAAATTCATTTCTGCCAAAAATGATTAATATATTTAGAAAGAGCATAAAAAAGGCATCAAGTGGTATGTTCATTTTATTCCTAAGTCAATAATATGAACTGCCAAAAATTAACAAAAGTATGTCCTGGGAAGGTATTTTGAAGTATCTACATCAACTCCTTCTCCCTCTAGTGGGTCCTGACCTTTGATGACCATTAAAAATCTGTGTATTATAAAAGTGAAACCTTGTAAAATAGATCTTCTGCTTAAATGAAGTACAACAAAATTTTTTTCAGCTTCACAACTTTGCTCAATCCCAATTTATAAGGTAGTTTAATACATTTGCAAATGCAAATACATTTACTAAATTTTGAAAAAAAAACATCAATATGGCTTAAAATTCTACTCAAATAGCAGATTCCATTTCAAAACTAAAGCCAGAGAAAAAGAAACTGATGACAGAAAATTAAGTTGTTTTGTCAAAATTTCAATAAGTACAGACCTCTCATGTAGGTAAATTTCAGGACCCTCTAGAGGAAGGAGTGGAGGTAGGTACTTCAAAATATCTTCCCAGGTCATACTTTTGTAAATTTTTGGTAGTTCTTATTATTGACTTAGGAATAAAGTGAACATACCAATTGATGCCCTTTTTTATGCTCTTTAGAAATGTAATAATTGCTTCTATCAGAAATCCAAATTTACCCACACCCCTAATGTGCAAATGTATACCCTGAATTGTAACCACACAAAGAAGTTATCAACACTAGTCAAGTTATTGAAAAGTGATTAAAAACATATCACTAGTTTATAAATAAGTTGTTCAAGAGTAAGATATTCCAAAAATATCTATTTATAACAATTCAAACCTCATTTATTAGGCAACTCAAATATAAAACATTTTCCTACACTTCTTAGTTTTTTTAATGCTGTTGACAAAAATAGCACTGAATTTTGCAAATCAAAACTTTGCCATCAACAATTCACGGTATATTCCAATTCAGGGTATATATTTGCAAATTAGGGGGTTGGGGGTGGGTGAATTGGAATTTCCAATAGAACCAATTATTATATTTGTAAAGAGCATAAAAAAAGGCATCAAGTGGTATGTTCACTTTCTTTGTAAATCAATAATATGAACTGTCAAAATTTACCCATACTTTAGCCTGTAGGCCTAGATCCATCCCTGAAAGTTTTATTTTCCTAACCTGACCCCTTTCCAAGATAGCCAAAAGTAGCTGAAGTAGAATTTTACTGATTAACAATACAAATGGGAAATGTTCAGAGTTTGGTAAACTTCTAGTTTAGCTAGCCTACTGTAGGCTTTCTGGAAAATGGGTTAGGTTAGGAAATTGAAACTTCCAGTAAAGAATCCAGGATCAAAAACATACTTGGGGGAGGTATTGCCAAGCTACTATGTTAATATTCTTCTGATGTTTATAGGGTACCATGGCCTTTTGGAATTTTGATAGAACAACATTATAGGCCACCTTAATTTTCAGTTTCCTTTTCTTTGGTTTTAGTTTTGAAAATACAATTGCAGTTAGGCCTATTTGAGTAGAAATAATCAATATCAATGGTTTTGATATTTAGCCATATACATGTTTTTTTTTTTTCCAGATTTAGTAAATGTAGCCTATTTGCAGATCTTTGAAACCTCATAAATTAGGATTGAGCAAAGTTCTAAAAACAGGAAATCCTTTTGTTATTCTTCATTTAAGCAGAAAACCTATCTTGCAAGCTTTCACTTCTATAAAACAAAGATTCTTAAAGGTCACTAATGAGTATATCATCAAAGTTCTCTCATCATTGTTCTATATGGCAGAAAGATGGAATCCTTCACACTTTTAGCTAACATCAATGAGCTATAAGATCTTTGAACAAAGCTGAGTTAAAAGAACAAAATCTTTGCAGAAAGATGGAAGATCTTAGTACAAAAGAATAAAGTCATTCTTTTACTCATCTTTGTGCTAAGATCTTACATCTTTTGACAAAGAATGCTTAAAAGTGAAATCTTAGCACTAAGATCTTACATCTTATAGCATTCTTTTGCAAACGTCTTTCATCATTCTGCTCTGATGAGCAGTCTAAGTATCCACTCCACTTTCATTTGTTTTGCAAAATCCCTACTGAGATATCCAAGTCAGACGTGCAATTCAAAGATCACCAATAGTCTGTGCATAGCAGATCTTTCTATAGCCATTGCTAAAGTTATGAAAAAACACAATCAAAAGATTTCAAGACATGCTTGGAGCCAACTTCTTCAACTCTAGTTATGTTGTCATAGTATTGACAACATTTGTATTATGTTCTACATTTGGTTTTTTGCCTCAAAAGTAAATTTACTTTTGATTTTTCTCTTTGTAGGGCTCTAGCATTTTATTTTTTTTATGAAGATGGGTTTTCAATAAATAATAATAATAATATGCTTAAGGCTCAGTGTCATTTCATTTGATCTTTGATCTTTCTTTCTATTTTTAGCAACATTTTAACTCATTTTGATAATATAATTTTGTTTGATTTCATAAGAAACCATATCCTATGCTATTTTCAGGTATCATTTTTGGGTTTCTGACAATACACCTCACCCCCTGGTATGATTGTATAAATGCCCCTAGGATAAATACAAAATTAAAAGGAAAAACTTAAATAGTGAAATTCTAAGTTTATAATATACAGTATGTTTCTGTTAATCAGATTATTATATTTCCTTCCATTGTTATCTAGATTCTTAAATTATCCTTCTATATATATATATAAAATCAATTGTATTTCTGTCTCTGGGTATTGTATACACTGTTAATCTGATTGCCAAGAAGCACTCATGCAAAGGTTTTTTTATGTATAAGATTTTGTTTTCAAAAAGTTCTCCAAATTTGCAGGGGTGTAGCCGCAGTATTTTTATTGAGGGGGCAAGAAGGGGTGCTATTCAAGCAGTAGTGAAGAAAAGTAACTATTTAACAGACACACTACTTGGTGAATTTAAAAACATTACACAATACATTATAATCAATAAACACAACAATAAAGCTGCTACTGTTGTCTGTAAAGCTGCTACAGACAACAGTAGTATAGCATAAACAAGCTTTTGTTTGGGCAAAGGTGAATGTTGTGTACAGTTTGTTGTATACAGGCTTTTTTTGCCAAAGGGCTAGTACTCTTTTAATAGTCAAAAGTGACTGGAGGGCAACTAACCCCCCTCTCATGCCCATATTTTCCCCAAACACATCCAATTAAAATTTGGGATAGCCATTTTGTTCAACGTAGTTGAAAGTTCTGGAAGTTAAGTCTTTGAGGATGACACCCCCCCCCCCCCACAGCCCTCAGGGCAAGGGTTGTAAGTTATGCCCTAGGGGTATATAATGTTTTTTATAGAAAGCGTTGTCATAGAAACTTCAAAAAGGGCTCATTTGATTGAAAATTCAAAGGGCTAGTGCCATTTTTAATAGTCGAAAGTGATTTGAGGGTGCCTAACCCCCCTCTCACGCTCACCTTTTCCCCAAACACATCCAATCAAAATTTTTAGATAGGCATCTCGTTCAATGTAGTTAAAAGTTTTAGAAACTATATCTTTGAGGATGAAACTCCCTCCCCCAACAGCCCATAAATAAACAAAGTTTTTCTGTGGGAATTAAAGAGCGAAGTTGAAACTTGAAACAGACAAAAATTATTGCTTCACAGCCTATTTACAATAAACCAACTAATTATGTTTCCCTGTGCTTTTAGGATTATACAAAACTAGCGCTTTATTGACAACACAAAAGTCAAGTATAAAAAACAGGATTATTGATTTAAGAGTCAAAAGTGAGTATGTAGCCAGACAACACTAAACGAATCTATAGAGCTTTTCATGCTCTTACACCAGTTGTGACATTAGTAACTTTCAGTATACAATTTAAAAGGATCTTAAAAACATAAGCGTAAAACTAAAGATTTTTTAATAACCTCAAAGTAAATTGAACAGCCTACAGAAATAAATGATTGATTTATCAAGCAGAATTTTGCTCTCACCAGCTATACTACCAATAGTGGGTAATATACAGTCTTAAATTGCAAGAAATATTCTTTAGTATCACTTGAAATGAAGATCAAATAAGACTTAATATGAACTCTGGAAATCCGATTATTTCTCTCTATACAAGAGTGAATTTTAAGCTATGATACAAATTCTAAAGCTAGTGTATAGTCCCAATACTATCAAGATGGCTTTGCTTCGAACTTTTGTAAAAACTAATCATGAAATGTCCTTTTAAGAACCAAAACGAGAGCCAGTCATCGAACTGAGCCATTGTGCAGAAGTGATACCAAATTAAACGTAAAAAAAATAAAGAAAATCCTAAAATAAATTGTTGCTTTATCTTAAAAGGGATTGATCCTAAAAGAGATTGATAATATTTTTATTCTATAAAAAGTGTCCTTAATTGGTTTGCTTTTACTGTACTAAAACTCCTATATTATTTTGTGTTTTCAGTAAAGTGCTAGTTTTGTATAATCCTAAAAGCATAGAGAAACATAATTATTTGGTTTATTTGTACTAGTTATAAAATATATATATTAAATAGGCTGTGAAGTAATAATTTTTGTCCGTTTTAAGTTTCAATTTCGCCCTTTACTTCCCTTGGAAAAACTTTGTTTTTTAAATTAATCTTTGTTTGTTTTTGATTAAAATTTAATGTAGAAATAACGTTGCTATGATCTTTTTATTTATACAGAATAATTTATGTTCGTTTTAAGTTTTAATGTCACTTCTTAGTTTCAGTTGAACACTTATTTTTAATATAGTTTCTAATTATCACCTCTAAAAAATACTGCAAACAACCTTGACAACTAAGAAAACCTTTCAGTCTATAACATAAAGTTCATTATCCATACTTCACAAAGCAATACATGTTTTTCAAGAACGTTTTCGATAAGCAAAAAGCTGTTTTTACTTGGCCGACTTCACTTGAAAAAAGCCATAATGAAGACAGGGCTTTATAAATCACCTACTGACTAGCAGAAACTAGAAGGCTACCGTAACAAAAGAAAGCTGTTTAAGGGCTCATTTAAAAGCTTATATTTATACCTTGTCTATTTTTATAAATTTGACTTGATAGAACATTCCCACAAAGTGCACTTTCGGTTGTTTCCCCAACTTTTTTAAATGAAACAAGTGAAACATAGGGGGCAAGGACGTCCCTCCCCTCAATTACCGCCGTTAGAACTAGCACACAGGCTTAATCACAGAGTAAAGTTTGAAGATTCAATTCAAAGCTGTTAATCAATCAAGCATAATTTTTGGTAGATTTTTAGTTGAAAAGTTTTTAGTTTTAGTTAATTTGTTTTCGCAATAGTCTTTTACTTTTAATATGACTAGTTGATTTATGAAACTTACTAAGAGGGTCTGCATGGGGAGTATATGTGAGGGGATCTTGTAAACCTCCAGTTAAAGGCTTTGGATCATAATTATTGTAATGGTAGCGTTTTATGCTTCCAAACTCTTCCACGTAAGAAATGGTACCAAAAGTGCCGTTTTTAGTGCGGTATGGCACTTTTGGATGGTAAAATAGATAAAAAGCACGTATATATGAGTAATAGGTTTAAAATCTGCCTTCCCGGGATATGCCTCAAAAAATGAGTGCATTATGCTTACAAAGATAGTGGATTATCTAAAAAGTAATCATAAGAAGGGACAAACCATGATTGAAAAAAAATCCAAGCTGGAATTGAACGCGTAATAATCTAATTTGAAGTCTAGCGCTGTACTGACTGAACCACGCCTCTAATATTGTAATTTAAGATATTGGTGTTTGTAGGACTGTAATTGTTTAGCTTATTAAGGGGGACTAGAGGAGGAAGTTGCAGGAGGTGTTCTTGCAAACCTCCAGTTATGGATTTTGGACCATAATTATTACAATGATACCGTTTTATGCTTCCAAGATTTTCCACTTAAGAAGTGGCACCAAAAATGTTGTTTTCAGTGCTATATCTCACTTATGAATGGTAGAATTGATAAAAAGCACGTAGATATGAGCAAAAGTTTTCAAATGAGCATATTAAACATCACTCTAAAAAGTTCTAGTAGCCCACTCGCCCTAGCTTTTCCACATGAGACTGGCACCAAATGTGCCGTTTTTAGTGCTATTTGAATCTTGCAGATGGTGGAATTTATAGGAAGAACGTAAATATGAGCAATATTTTTTATATGAGCTATCAAAAATCTATCTTAAGATATTCTGATAGCCCGCTAGCCCCACCCCTCGAGAAACGGCATAAAAAGCCTTTTTTCGTGCCATATGGCACTTGCACACGGCGAAATTTATATAAACCACGTACATATGAGAAATGGCTTTTGAATGAGTTCTTAAGCATCTCTCTATGATGTTCTACTAACCCGCTAGGCCTGGAATAAATAAGAAAAAATGACCGTTTTAACATTTTTTAACTTTTAGTTACTGTACGCTGTGGTTCACTCTTTACTAGGTTGCAGCTAATGCTTCAACCATGACAAAGAGTTCATTGCAAGTTCTCGTCAGAAACTAGTTAACATTAAAATCTGTGAAATCTAATAGATGGTAGAATTTCCAAAAAACTAGTAAATAAAAGCAATAGCTTATAATTTAGCCATTAAACATCTATCTACGACGGTGTGGTAGCCTGCTAATATTTCAGTAGCTTACTGATGAGCAGACGATTTATGAAACTTATCTGCTGGCCCAATAGCCTCAGCTTTTCCACTCGAGACACGACACCAAAAGTGCCGTTTTTAGTGCCAGTTGAACTTGATGATGGTAGAATTTATATGAAAGACGTAGATATGTGCAATATCTTTTATATGAACTATAAAAGATCTGTCAACGATGTTCTGGTAGCTTGCTAGTGCCACCCTTTGAAAAATAGCACAAAAAGTGCCATTTTAGTGCCATATGGCACTGCAGATGGCAGAATTTATATAAAGCACGTAGATATGAGAAATAGCTTTTGAATGAGCTATTAAGAATCTCTCTATGATGTTCTGGTAGCCCGCTAGGCCTGCTGAAAAAAAAGAAAGAAAAAAAAAATAACAAAAACAGGAGACACATCAGTTCTACCGATGCAAAAAAGAAATTTTCCTTGTTGTTCTGGGAGGGGACTGTAACTTCCCTGTACAAGGTTTTCGACCATGTTGATTCCAATGGTACACTTTTCATTTTGATCTGACGCTTTTTTCGAGGGGTTTGAGGCTTTTATTTGAAATCATCATAAATTTCTTTTCGCAATAAACTTTTACTTTTAAGACGAACCGAAATAATGGCTAACATTCCAGAGTCGGTGTCAGATGGGATTTTTTTTCACTAGGCAGTTTTTTCAAAATGTGTTTTTTAACTTTTGGTTACTATGGGCTGTGGTTCGCTCTTTACTAGGTTGCAGCTGCCGCTGCAACCATGATACCTTGCCGGGACATGCTTTGAAAAATGAGCCTAGAAAATGACTGAAAAAAAACAACAACAGCGGATTCCGATATTCCCGATACGATACATGCTATACCAATATGCTCGATACCGATACGCGCGATATCGATACGCCCGATACCACATACAACCCTTCCCCAGGGACTATGGAGGGTCATATCATCATCAAAACCATATATATTGGACCTTTGAACTATGTTAAACAAATTGGCTATCTCAAAAATTTTATAGGACTAGTTTGAGGGGAGGGGGCTATTTGCCCTCCGATCTTTTTGGTCACTTAAAAGGGCACTTACAAATGTAATTCCCTTTTGAATGAGCTATTACACACCCCTCTATGATGCTCTGGCCACCCCCTAGCCCTGCTAGAAAAAAAAGAAAAAAAGGAAGACAGATCAGTGCTACCCATGCAAAAAAGTCATTTTCCTTGGTGTTCAAGTGGGGGACTGTAATTATCCTATAATAGGTTTTGGACCATGCTGATTCCAATGGTGTACTTTTTATTTCGATTTGACACCATTTTCAAGATGTTTCCGGCTCTTTCGAAATCACCATAAATTTATTTTCCCAATAAACGTTTAATTCTAAGATTAACCAAAACAATAGTTACCATTTCTGATTCAGTGTCAGATGGCAATTTTTTTCCCCTAGACAGTTTTTTTGAAAACATGTTCTTCAACTTTCGATTACTATGGGCTGTGGTTCGCTCTTTACTAGGTTGCAGCTGCCGCTGCAACCATGATAACCCCCTCAGTGCCCTCGGGGCAAAGGTTTTAAGTTATTCCCGGGGGGCATATAAGGTTTTAATAGATAGTGATGTTGTTGAAACTTCAAAAAGGGCTCATTCGATTGGAAATTAGAAGGGCTTGTGCCCTTTTTAATAGTCACAAGTGACTGGAGGATAACTAACACCCCTCTCACACCCACCATTTCCCACAACACATACAATCAAAATTTTGAGTTCTGGAAATTAGGGCTTTGAGGATGACAACCCCCCCCCCCCCAGTCCTCAAGTCAAGGGTTGTAAGTTATGCCTTGGGGCCATATAAGGTTTTTATTGAAAGTGTTGTTGTAGAAACTTCAAAAGGGCTCATTCGATTGGAAATTGAAAGGGCTAGTGCCTTTTTTAATAGGTGAAAGTGATTGAAGAGCAACTAATGCCCCTCTCACGCCCACCATTTCCCCAAACACATCCAATCAAAATTTTGAGATAGCCATTTTTTTAACATAGTTGAAAGTTCTGGAAATTAGGTCTTTGAGGATGAAAACCCCCTTACAGCCCTCAGGGCAAGGGTTTTAATTTATGCCCTTGGGGCAAATAAGGTGTTTATAGAAAGGGTTGTCGTAGAAACTCAAAAAGGGCTCATTCGAGTGGAAATTGAAAGGGCTAGTGCCTTTTTAATAGTCGAAAGTGATTGGAAGGCTTGACATTTTTATAGTAAAGATCGACGTGAGTTCAATGTATTATTATTTTTTTCTTTTTATTTTGTTTAGACGAGGACACTTCGTATCGAAGGAGTATTAGGAACGTCGAAAAGGGCTCATTTGATTGAAAATAGAAAGGGCTAATGCCCTTTTTAATTTTCGAAAGTGATTAGAGGGCAACTAGTCCCTCTCCCAAACAGCTTGGAAGTATAAAACGGTACCACTGTAATAATTATGGTCCAAAACTAGCTGGAGGTTTATTAGAACTCTTCCTCTATACCCCCCCCCCTCTCAGATCGCTTGGTAAGTTTCATTAGTCCCTTGGGAGATTAGCTTTGAACTTTTTGTCTTTAAAATAATCGGCTGACGTTGAGGCTCGCAAAATGAAAGATAAAAAGATATCAAATGTTCCTAAAGGGTTGGGCACACGTAGCTGATTTCGGGGACTGATTTCCAAATCAGCGCCGATTTTAAAAGAAATCGGTGTCGATTTGAGCTGGAAAAATTTTCTAGTTTTCGGCGCCGATTTACAAAATCAGCGCTGATTTTCATCATCATCATCACAACAAAAATAAGGAAACAAATAAATAGTCAGCCAGAGATGTCTGTGGTGAAAGACCCCGCTACTGAGCTGAGAACTAAGCTGAGATCAATCATGCAATTATTAATAAACTCCAGTTGACTATTTGTGTCCGTGATTTTTTGTTTTGAAAATTTCGCGCAATAAATTTTTCTTTCAACATATTTTTTTTACCGCTATCGTTTGTCCACTGATGCTGAAATCAGTTCCCGAAATCAACTACGTTTGCCCAGCCCTTAAGAGGAAGAAATTCATAGAATAACAAATAATTAGATTTCAAAATTTGAAATTACTATTCCTTGACGTGTCCGCCCTCCCTCCTCCGGTTCGCAAAAGTTCAGCTTCACCAAATACAGTGTAATGTTCTCACTCTGCAAAATAGAAGCTTTAAATAAGTCAATGTTTTATAATGACCAATATAGGCGCACATAGGCTGAATTTTAGGGAGAGGGGGCTTATCTGGTCTAATCGGCACTTCCAATGCTGTATAATAGAAATATAAAAACAAAATATCATAGGCAGCGCGCGCGCTGCCTAAGTAAAGTGCGGTGTGGGCACAATATATTATTTATTTTTATATTTTAGACCAGGGCACTTATGGCAGAAAGAAATGTCATAGAAACATCAAAAAGAGCTTATGGATGGCAACCAGTCCCTTCCCCACGTCAATCGTTTCGTTTTCCCAAACACATCCAATCAATATTTTTAGATAGTCATTTTGTTCAGCGTAGTTTAAAGGTCCGGGAAATACGACTTTGAGGATGACACTCCCCTCCCCCCCCCCCACACACACACACATACAACCCTCAGGGCAAGGGTTTAAGTTATGCCCTGGGGGGATATATGTTTTTTTTTATAGAAAGAGTGGTCGTATAAACTTCGGAGGCGGCTCATTTGATTGATAATCAGAAGTTCTCTGGCCTTTAAACAGTCAAAAGTGATTGGAGGTCACCCCCCCCCTAAACCAATCATTTCTCCATACACATCCAATCAGAATTTTTGAGATATCCATTTTGTTCAGCATAGTTGAAAGGTTCAGAAATTTTGTCTTTGAGGATGACCTCCACCCATAGTCCTCAGGGCAAGGCTTGTAAGACGCCCTGGGGGCATATAAGGTTTTTATAGAAATGGTGGTCGTATAAACTGCGGATTAACGATCATATGGGGGCTGATAACCCCCATGCCTTCTCAAGACTAGAACATAATTTGCACTTTACTGAAAACAAAATAGGCAAACGTTTAAATGTTTTCACTTTTTCTTAAATCAATACAAAAAATTTAAAACTTTAAGGAATATATATCAGTGAAGGTATATTAAACTGACAATCCACGGTCTTTTTTTTCAGTAAAGCCTAAATTGTGTTCTGGTCTTGAGAAGGCATGGGGGTTGTCAGCCCTAGTAACGTTAATTTTTGCTCGGTTTGAGTTTACTTGGCTATCTATTCTAATCTATTCTAACTTCTGTTCGTTTTGAGTTTCATTTATTTGTTGATAGTGATTTATGGTAGTTTCACGCTTGAAAGATTATTTGACTTGATTTCTGCCCATTTTGGGCTTAATGGAGCACTTTACTTTTCTTTGAAAAACTTATTTTGTGGAAAAAGTTATTAACGTTAATTTTTGCTCGTTTTGAGTTTGACTTGACTATTTATTCTAATTTCTGTTCATTTTGAGTTTCATTTATTTGTTGATAGTGATTTGTGGTAGTTTCACGCTTGGAAGATTTTAGTTCTTCCCATTTTTGGTTTAATTTGTAGATTTATTTTGTAGAATAAGTTTTTTAAATTAATACAAATATGAAGCAGCGTCATTCAGCTAAGGTGAAGGGACTGGTGCCCCCTGCCTCCCCCCTTGTGGGTGCCCATGATGGCCAATTATAAATGTATCTGCTGAATAACATCTAATAACTATGGGTCTAATAATAATAAATATGATCCATAATACGTGGGATAAGGATTGTAAGCCACATAAACATGGTCCTGCATAGCGCGTCGCTCCACTCTTACAATTTGATACCACGTACTGTTTGATAACTCAAATTTTCATTTGTTTTGTCTCTATAACCCGTTACCTTTATAAGTCGAACTATATGTAACTCGAAAATAAATCTTGGTCCCGTAATTTTCGAATTAGCAAGAGTCGACTGTATATTAACCATGGTTGATAAAGGCTTATAGTGGTAATAAGTGTCATATCTATAAGAATGTGAATTGTCATCGTATCTTGTAATTTAGTTGTTTGTGGATTGAATTGCTCTAAAAAAAAAACATCCTTCTTTTCTTACTTATTAATAATCCATAAACATAGTAATGCCAGAATCAGTTCAGTATTAAACCAGTTCTCATTGAGTAAACATACAACAGAGGTCAATCAACAAAACGAAAAGACCGTGCGATTCTTGATCGTTTCTAAAAAAACGACTAAATTTAACAAAACTTAAGAATAAACCATATATTGAATTTATAATTATGTGTATACTTCCAAGCCAAGAAAGAAAAACAGTGACATCTAAAATTAATGCTGCATTTCTCAAGGCCTTAACATTTCCTCTTCTTGTCGTGGCTTAATCATGACAGCAACCTGACCCTCTAAGTAGTTGTTTCACCTTATCTCCAGTAGTGGGGGGTCAATCGATTCAAAGTCATCCCTAGGGAAATTAGTATGGAGTTTTAAATTCATCCCTATCCCTTTTCCCATAGAATTCAAAGTCATGGTCTCTGACTTGTCTCTACACACCTGTACAATGCGGTCAGCTGTTTCTAGACAACGGCTGGCAAGATTTAAAGGATTTCAGTTTTGTATTATATGTTTACTTGGAATGTGGTCCGTATAATAGAAAAGTAGTAATAATAGGGAAATTATGATGTTGCGGTACACACCCCCGTTTCAAGCGCATGTTACACCACGTGACACACCCTCGCCCTTTTAAGGGCCAGATAAGTGGAGCTACCAACCCCTCGCACCTGCACAGTGCAGTCACCTGTTCTATTAAAAGGAACACACTCGGTAAGATTCCATGACATATTCTTCTGGACTCCAATGACGTCATACGACTTACCCCGTTTCAAGCAGACAGGTCTAATATGCTTGACGCAATTTTGCGTAACCCTAAGGAACCCATGAGGGAATCCCCGCTTGTAGCACACACCCTACGTAATGATTGTGCAACAGTGTCACGTAATACTTTTTTTTATTAACTATATGGCGGCATACACTTCATGTAATGATTGCGCATCCATCACTGCCAATTTTTGGCATTTTTTGCCGAAAACCCTCAAGACATCTTCTGTTCCAGCGTTTATTTTTTTTTCGGCCAAAACCCCCAAAGCCAAAATCACAGCTGTTTTGTTTTAAGAAGAAAACAGCATAGAACCTTATTTGAAAATTATTCACTCTTTTTTTCGCTCTTTTTTTGGAAAATTATTTGCTCTTTTTTGGATGCCATCATTTTTATTTTTTCTTATCAGGAAATGCCAGGGTGCCAAACAGGGTAAGTATGTTCAAGATGGAGATGGACAAAGGAAGTATAAATCCTTAAAGAATGGGAAGGGAGATACTCAATTTATTTAGGAGCTTAAGAGGGGAGATAGAAGCATTGGCTCTATGGATGATATCCTTAACATGGATATCCCATTTTAAATTAGAAAAAAATTGTGACGCCGAGGATTTTAGAGGAGGACACATAAATTTCAGGAGGGATGTAGAGGAAATAGTGCAAAGATTTAAGGTAACGTATTGACACCATCATGGACTCAGAGGCGTTTACCCTCATGTTTAAGTCGAAGGCACCATGAGTAAAAACAATAAGGATACTCATAGGGTTGCTCTTGGCACCAAGGGACCATGAGCAAAAACAATGAGGATACTCATAGGGTTGTTTCTATAGCAGATTTCAACAACTATTAGGTCATCAACAAATTTCCATTTGTCAGGTAATCCCTAAGCAAGGCAGTTGATCACAACTGAAAAAAGGAGGCGACCTAGGAGAGTACCTTGGGGTGCTCCATTGTGGACAGGGAGGGGATTGGAATAATAATTTCTGATATTTGACTACTTTATGATCTATTATAAGAAGTGATCTATATGAGAATGAGCTGAAGTTAATATATTATGGCTAACGAGGTCAAATGCTTTTTGAAGGTTGATAGGAGTTAAATTTATCCTGGACTCAGGCTTTTGAGAGTTTGTCCAATTAGTCCAATAAGAAAAACAAGGCAAGAGGAAGTAGAAGGGGATTTGAAGTTGCAAAATTTTAACTTCGGTCAGTAAGGAAGTAGCTCTTTTTCCTTTAGCCAGTCTGGTCTATTCTCAGCCTGCAGCCATAGCTCCTTCAGCAAAGACCTTGTTAGCTTAGCCTTTTTTTTCAAGGAACAGCCCAGTTTTATCTTAGACTTCTGTGACGTGTGGAGGCAAGGGGGTGTCCATCCCCACACATCATGTAGGCCTAGTAACCTTCCATCACCCATCTGTATTGTATATTCCTAGTACAGCTTCACAAGAGATATGATTCTACATTGTTATCCTTTGTCTAACCACATTAGGGAGAGGATTACTGGGATACAATTGTTATGGTTGCTTGACCAATTGTCTTGCGAAGTTTTGCTAGATGTTTCAGACAAATTAGTAGTTCAAAGGAGCAATACCTTGGCTATATGGAATATAGGGTAGCACTTGGGATTTTAATGTCTCTAGGTGTATTTGACAACCTGCAGCCTATGCAGCATTGCCAGGATGTAAAATTATTTTTCTTGTCATCTCACCATTTCTGGCAATTTTGCGTGGATTGCTGGGCAGATGCATCACTCATTGTTTGTAGCATTCCCTTGTTATGATTCTTTTTTTTAACAGATCACAGTAGGCCACGCCCTTGTTGTTTCACCAAATATAGGGCATAACTTGTATCAATGACTGTTTGTGCTTTTACTAAATCAATCCCATAATCAAAAGCACTATATGGTGAAAATCACTGGAATTTTAATTTCTGTTCAAACGTGCCCCCTCAAGATAATTTATGCCCTCTGGTTTCATAGAGTCGCCCCAGGAAAGAAGGAGACAATAATGTAATAACTGTACTAAAAGATTATTTTTTTTATGTTTTACAGATGAAGATTAAAAAAAAATTATAAAGTTTTTCTATGGCCTATATATAATTTTTTTTAATTTCGGGAACCTCAAAGATTTTTTTATTTCAAACTCAGATTTTATTTAAGATTTTTCCTTTTTATAGTGGTTTATGTGACCCCATATCAACCATCGATGTCAATTGGTGTGTCAATTCTTACCTCCTCATCATTGTGAAAATTCCAATATCTTTTGTTCATGAAGGTATCAGCTGACTTTTGACTGAAGTCATTTTTCTGTATAACCTAACTTGCCCCTTTGCAATTAATACATGTTCCAAAATATGCAGCCTGACCTCACAACCACCCAACTTCCCAGTGCCTCACAACCACCCAACTTCCAATATTTTTTACAACCACCCAACTCCACTTCCAACCACTCATATATTCCCACATGTATTCCTTTCCATGTATTTCATGCCTTAATTTTAGCCAATTGAACTTCCAACTTCCAAATCACCCAACTTCCTTTGAACCACCCAAGGATTGCCTCACAACTACCCAACCCTTTTAAAGAAGAATTCTAAAAACTGATAGTAGGAAAGGCAAAAGCTGTCGCTAGCATTCGATATCAGTTGTAATAATACATTTTAACCATTTGTTTTTTAATATAGTATTGAATTTCACGAAAAAAACTATAGTTTTTAAGTTTTAGACTTTGCAAATGGAAACATTTTTCTAGTTAAGTTGGTAGTTAATATACACAGGAACTCAAATTAGTCAACTGATTGGCTAAAATCCAGACATTGTATACATGAAAAGGAATATGTTTTGATAGTTCTGAAACAGGTACATTTTCATTATTTTAAGTATATTGGCCAAACTGGGATCGTTCCAGCCACATGCAAGTAAAGAGTTAAAAGTTAGTTAATGGGATCTAATAGTAACTACCTTAAGATAAATCTTGGATCTTAGCACAGTTGTTTTTCGTCGAGGACATGAAAAAACGGCACTTTTTTGTTTTACTTAAGCTACTTCAGTTTTAGTTTTACTTAAGTTTAATAATGCTTTTTTTACATTTTCAGGGACGTTTTTTCCATCCAAATAGCAGTAAATTTTCAATGCTATGTATTTTATTATTTCTCCAAGGAAATATTTTATTTTTGAAAAATAAAACACTTCGACTTTCCAAGGGTGACCATTCAGGGTTGCCAACTTGCACACTTTTCTTGTGAAATGCACTCTTTTTTTGCCATAGAGAAGAAGTGGAAGAGTGAAAATTACTTTGGATGTTAGTTTTCATTCACTTTGCACGTCAGTAGTTGGCAACACTGTCAGAAGTGGGATTAACCTAAGGAACAGGGTTACCAACTTCAACACTTTTCATTTGAAATGTACTCTTTTATACCTCAGAGGTGATGAGCAAGCTTTGGCAGCCGTGAGCGTGTAAATTTTTCGACTTGCACTCTTTTTATGCAAAAATCACTCTTTTTTGCCTTGATTTGCACTCTTTTGGACGTCAGTGGTTGACAACCCTGTAACCATTGCTATGAAGTTCCAAGTTTGGTTCTACACTTTTTTTCTCGTGAGTTTTAAATATATTCTTATTTTACAGGATAACGCCATGGGTGGTAAGCAAGAACAGAAACGTAGTGGTAGCTTGAGTGGCAGACGTAGTGGCAGCAGTGGCAACACTAACAAAGATTTATTCATATCTCAAGCTACAAAATATAGAGCTCAATGTAAGTATTTCATCAGTACCATTCATGTGGTTTGTAAAACAAAGTCTAAACTTTGTCTAAACTCTAAACTTTATAAAACAAAAGTCTCTTTGTAAAACACTTTCAAAGTAACTAGTTAGCATGAAATATAATGAAAACGAAAAAAATCGACTGACCGTAAAACACTTTGTAAAACAAAGTCTAAACTTTGTCTAAACTCTAAACTTTGTAAAACAAAAGTATCTTTGTAAAACACTTTCAAAGTAACCAGTTAGCATGAAATATAATGAAAACGAAAAAAATCGACTGACCGTAAAACACTTTGTAAAACAAAGTCTAAACTTTGTCTAAAACTCTAAACTTTGTAAAAGTAACCAGTTAGCATGAAATATAATGAAACGAAAAAAATCGACATGAGATATTTCTACAAAATGACTAAGCATGAAAACACGAAACTTGTATAAACACTTAAATCCCTTATTTTGGAGAAAATACTTTTCTTACGTTATATCTACAAAAACCTGGATGCTCCAAAAAAAAAAAAAAAAACTGAGAGAAAGCACTGATTTGGTGAAAAGGTACATCTTTTTTTGTTTATATTATGAGATTAAACCCTATGTTGTCCTTACATGTCACGAATTTCTAAAATGTGTTACTATTTTGCCCTTTCGTGTCATTGTGTCCTGGCACATGGGAATGTGTTCTTTTGACAGCAAATGTGTCCAGTTCGCAATTCTGGGTACTAATAGTTTTAATCCCTATCTTCTTTCATGTTAAGTTGCCAAAGGTCTAATTATTCTGACAAACTGAAAACGACGACATGCATGTCGTTAGCAAACAATAACAAATTTGTTTAGCCTTCTCGGTATCCTAATCACGACATCTGTTGACGCCATTTAATCTCTGTCGGATTTAAACATATGAGAAGTCTAAATAGATGCCGTCCGTTATAAAATTTATTGCGGATACAATGACAAATCTGCGCCCGCATAGCTCCACAGTCTTCGGTCAATTCTTTGAACCACTCAGGAAAAGGAGAGAGATCAACATCAAGACCAAAAACAGTGGCGGTTCTGGCCTCTCTTGCGCCCGGGGCCAAATTTTGACCCGGTCTCCCACAAAATTTTCATTTATTAACGAAATTATTTTCAATTTATTAATTAATTTATAATTTGTTTTTTCATTCATTATTTAAATTATGTGATTATCTTTATCAGAATTATTATTTTTTCGATTTATTTTTCTTTTATTAATCAGTTAATAATTTATAAATTATTTTCATTTATTAACTACGCCTTCTACTTTGTTTTAATGAATAAAATTTCAATAATTACAAAATGGTTAGCCTATAACCGTTAGATTGTGTGTTTGAAATTCTCCGCCCCTAAAATTTCTATGCCTGGGGCAACCTCTGCTCCCTCTGCCCCTCCCCTTAAACCTCCTCTAACCAAAAGCCATAAAAATAGCGTAAATAAATATATTGAATATTCTATAAATAATAAATAAGTAAAAAATTGAACTTGCTGGTTCTAATCTCAACAACAAAAACAATCTTAATCTTCCTTAAATAACTGCTTTTGCAACTG
>JAQQPU010007803.1:0-22784 GCA_029168905.1 Artemia sp. Kazakhstan ARC1039
CTTCCCAAGGCCAGAACAAAATTTGCACTTTACTGAAAAAAATATAATTTTTTTTTACTTTTATAACTTTAATAAATTAATATTATGATTACTAAATATCAGTATATGTATATTAAACTGACAATGCACATTTATTTGTATTTTTTTCAGTAAAGTGCAAATTATGTTCTGGCCTTGGGAAGGCATAGGGGTTTTGAGCCTAGCTTATGTTAATTTCTGCTCGTTTTGAGTTTGACTCGGTTATTTATTGTAATTTCTGGTCCTTTTGGGTTTCATTTCTTTATCGATGCTGATTTGTGGTAGTTTCACGCTTGGTAGATTGTTTGATTTTATTTTTGCTCATTTTTGTTTAATGGAGTTCTTTACTTTTCTTTGAAAAACTTATTTCGTGGAAATTTTATTTTAAATTAATTTCTGTTCGTTTTATATTGACATAGTCTTTTCAGAGAAAAAGAAAATAGTACTTTAAACCTTATCGTTTTTTTAAAGATTTATAGTTTGGCCTTCTATTTGTATGCTGGAGAAAAATCTTCAGCAATTTTTAACAACATACACCCTCTTACAAATCTGGACACAAATAGAAGTGCTTAATTTAGTTTCACACCTCGTCTAGTTGACCTGAAATGGAAAACTTGATACCATTCGCAAAAATATATGTTTTCTTTCTTTGATAGCTTGGATACACTTACGTTATTTTGATTTGGTTAAATCTTAAGAGCAGAAGCAGCCCCAAAAGTTTGAACATAAAACCCTCAGTAGTTCTTGGGATACTGCTGAGATGCCTTATTGGGAATTAATATTAACACAGTGCATTTGGATTTAATCTTATGGCAATATTTAGTTTTTAAATATAAAGTCAAATGGGAGGGTGGGCGTGGGAGGGGGATTAGTTTTCCTCCAAACACTTTGGACTATTAAAAAGAGCATCAGCCCTTTCTATTTTCATTCGAATGAGCCCTTTTCGAAGTTCCTACGACAACTCCTTCGATACAAAGTGCCCTGGTCTAAACAACAACAACAACAACAAAAATAATACATTATACTCACATCGATCTTTACTACAAAAATATCAAGCCTTCCAATCACTTTCGACTATTAAAAAGGGCACCAAGCCTTTCGATTTCCAATCGAATGAGCCCTTTTTGAGCTTCTACGACAGCACTTCCTATAAACACCTTGTATGCCCCCAGGGCATAAATTACAACTCTTACCCTAAGGGCTGTGAGAGTGGTTGTCATCCTCTAAGACCTAATTTCGAGTACTTTCAACTACGTTAAACAAAATGGTTCTCTCAAAATTTTGATTGGATGTGTCTGGGCAAATGGTGGGCGTGAGAGGGGCGTTAGTCTTTCTCCAATCACTTTCAACTATTAAAAAAGGCACTAGCCCTTTCAATTTCCAATCAAATGAGCCCTTTTGAAGTTTCTACGACAACGCTTTCAATAAAACCTTATATTCCCACAGGGGAAAACTTACAACCCTCGCCCCGAGGGCTGAGGGTGGGGGGTTGTCATCCTCACAGACCTAACTTGCAGAACTTTCTACTACGTTGAACAAAATGGCTATCTGAAAATTTTGATTGGATGTGTTTGGGGGAATGGTGGGCGTGAGAGAGGGGTTCGTTACCGTCCAATCACTTTCAACTATTAAAAAGGGCACTAGCTCTCTCAATTTCCAATTGAATGAGCCCCTTTTGAAGTTTTTACGACAACTCTATCATTAAAACCTTATATGCTCCCAGGGCATAACTTACAACCTTCGCTCTGGGGACTCTGGGGGGTTTGTCATCCTTAAATACATAATTTCCAGAACTTTCAACTACGTTGAACAAAATGGCTATCTCTAAACTTTGATTTAATGTGTTTGGGGAAATGGATGGCGTAAGAGGGGGGTTAATTACTCTCCACTCAGTTTCGACTATTAAAAAGGGCAATTTCAATGTCCAATCAAACGAGCCCCATTTGAAATTTCTACAAAAACTTTCTATATAAACCTTATATCCCCCAGGGCATAACTTACAACCCTTGCACTGAAAGCTCTGATGGTTATCATCCTAAAAGACCTAACTTCCAGAACTTTTGAATACGTTGAACAAAATGGATATATCAAAATTTTGAATGGATATGTTTGGGGAAATGGTGGGCGTGAGAGGGGGGTTAGTTGCCCTTCAATCACTGTCGACTATTAAAAGGGCAATAGCCCTTTCAATTTTCAATTGAATGAGCCCTTTTGGATGTTTTTACAACATCGCTTTCAATAAAAACCTTACATGCTCCCAGGGCATAACTCAAACCCTTACCTTGAGGGTAGTGGGGGGGGGTTGTCATCCTTAAAGACCTAATTTCCAGAAAAATCAACTGCGTTGAATAAAATGGCTATCTAAAAATTTTGATTGGATGTGTTTGGGGAAAAGGTGGGTGTGAGAGGGGGGTTAGTTGCCCTCAAATCGCTTTCGACTATTAAAAAGGGCACTAACCCTTTGAATTTCCAATCGAATGAGCTCTTTTTCAAGTTTCTACGACAAACATTTCAATAAAAACCTTATATGCCCCCAGGGTATAACCAATAACCCTTGCCCTGAAGACTGTGGGGGGAGTTTCCTGCTCAAAGGTATAATTTCCTGAACTTTAAACTGCATGGAACAAAATCGCTATCTAAAAATTTTGATTGGATATGTTTGGGGAAACGGTGGGTGAAGAAGGGGTGTTAGTTCCCTTCCAATCACTTTTGACTATTAAAAAGGGCACTAGCCATTTCAATTTCCAATCGAATGAGCCATTTTTGGAGTTTTTACGACGTCGCGTTCAGTAAAAGCCTTATATGCCCCCAGGGCATAACTTACAACCCTTGCTCTGAGGGCTGTGGGGGAGTGTCCTCCTCAAAAACATAATTTATATCTGGAAATCCACAATACTGAACAAATTGGCTATCTAAAAATTTTTATTGGATGTGTTTGAGGAAAAGGTTAGTGAGAGAGGGGGGGGGCGAGTTGCCCTCAAATCACTTTCGACTATTAAAAAGGGCACTAGACCTTTGAATTTCCAATCGAATGAGCCCCTTTTCAAGTTTTTACGATAAAGATTTCAATAAAAACTTATATGCCCACAGGACATAACTTATAACCCTTGCTCTGAAGACTGTGAGGGGAGTGTCCTGCTCAAAGGTTTAATTTCCTGAACTTTTACTGCGTGGAACAAAATGGCTATTTCAAAATCTTGATTGGATGTATTTGGGGAAATGGTGGGTGTGGAAGGGGTGTTAGTTGCCTTCCAATTTCTTTCGACTATAAAAAAGGGCACAAGCCATTTCAATTTCTAATCGAATGAGCCCTTTTGGAAGTTTCTAAGACAACGCTTTCTATAAAAACTTTATATGCCCCCAGGGCATAAATTACAATCCTTGTCCTGAGGGCTATGAGGGGGTTGTCATCCTTAAAGACCTAATTTCCAGAACTTTAAACTACGTTGAACAAAATGGCTATCTCAAAATTTTGATTGGATGTGTTTGGGGAAAAGGTGGGCGTGAGAGGGGGGTTAGTTACCGTCCAATCACTTTCAACTTATTAAAAAGGGCACTAGCCCTTTGAATTTGCAATCGAATGAGCCTTTTTTGAAGTTTCTATGACAACACCTTCTATAAAAACCTTATATGCCCCCAGGGCATAGCTTACAACCCTTGCCCTGAGGGTTGTGGGGGAGTGTCTTCCTCAAAAACATATTTTCTATCTGGAAATCAACTAGGCTGAACAATCTGGCTATCTCAAAATTTTGATTGGATGTGTTTGGGGAAATGATGGGCGTGGGGTGGGGGCTAGTTGCCCTCCAATCACTTTCGACTATTAAAAAGGGCACTAGCCCTTTGAATTTCCAATCGAATGAGCCTTTCTTGAAGTTTCTGCGACAACACCTTCTATAAAAACCTTATATACCCCCAATACATAACTTAAAACCCTGGCCCCGAGGATTGTAGGGGAGTGTCCTCCTCAAAAACATATTTTCTATCTGGAAATCAACTACGCTGAACAAAATGTCTATCCCAAAATTTTGATTGGATGTGTTTGGGGGAATGATGGGCGCGAGGGGGGGGGGGGCGTTGCCCCCCAATCACTTTAAACTATTAAAAATGGCACTACCCCTTTGAATTTCCAATCGAATGAGCCTTTTTTGAAGTTTCTACGACAACACCTTCTATAAAAACCTTATATTGCCCCAGGGCATAACTTAAAACCCTTGCCCTGAGGGTTGTGGGGGAGTTTCCTCCTTAAAAGATATTTTCTATCTGGAAATCAACTACGATGAACAAAATGGCTATATCAAAATTTTGATTGGATGTGTTTGGGGGAATGATGGGCGTGAGGGGGGGGCTAGTTGCCCTCCAATCACTTTCGACTATTAAAAAGGGCACTAGCCACTCCAATTTCCAGTCGAATAAGCCCTTTTCAAACTTTCTACGACAACTCCTTCGATACGAAGCGCCCGGTTATGGAGAAAAAACAATACTTTGTGCCCACATCGTTCTTTACTTAGGCAGCGCTAGCGCGCTGCCTATGATTGTATCACGGATTCCATTGTATCAAGAATTTTTCATCTCGAAAGGGCGGACTGAATTATTCAGGATTAAAAAAGCCTCCGGGCTCACTGTTTTTTCTAAGAATTAAAAAGTAATATCATAAGTTCTCCCTTCCTTTTTTCTCTATTAAATCTGAACACCCGATAGCAGTGTCTTTAACACTACCAAAAAAATGAATTCGATAGATCATCAATATTTTGCTGATTAGTACCAGATATTGACTATGGAAATTTTAAAAGGATAGTATATCTAAATAAAAAGAATCAGGGATCCCCTAATAGTATAAACTGGTTTCCACCACTCTAAAAAATTAAATACAATTTTACAAATAATTCTGTTTTGACAAGCAAATAGAGAATTAATATTAAGACCATAACTTTATTAGGGCGTTTCTGGCGAATTTATCCCTGTTTTTTTATTTTCAGAGTAGTTCTACTCTCCATTGATAAATTTTAGGGTTCAAAAAGAAAATCAGGCACATTGGAAGCGGTTTTACGTTTTTTTTTTTAAAGAAAAGTCAAATCCAGTTAACAAAAACTGTTTTTACTAGGCCAAATTCACATGCAAAAGTTTTAATGAAGACAAGATTTACCAAGAAATTACAATTTTTTTTAACGACTGAAAATTTTACTTAAAAGATTTTGATCGATCTTGAGAAGAAAGCTCTAAAAATTTGGAAATCAAAATAAAATTAGAAAATATAATAATTAGATAGGTACTTGTAGATTCTGGTGTTTTAGAGGTCTTTATTTTACTTTTAAGTTTGTTTTAAAGTTTAATTCCTGTTTTGAAATAATTTTGAACTTGAAGGTTTTTTTCCAACCTAGTTAATACTTTTCCAGTATTTGTTAATTAGAAATTCTATTTCTGTGAACAAACCCAATTCGTTCGCAAAAATAGGAATGAAGGAAGTGGACCTTATAAATCACCATTTTAATATTTTCGTGTGACGGCTCAGACTGCCCTACCCTTCCCCGTACACAAGGGTGTCGGCAGAAAATTTTCCAGGGGGGGGGGGGCAAACGCCAAAATATCAGTGGTGGTTAGGTCACAGGGAATATATTTCAGGAGTTTTTTTTTTTGTAGGAATAAGTTTATTTTTAAATATTTTTCGGAAAAAAACTCTCAAATAAAAAGAACAATAAAATTGCATGCAAAATGAAACAAAATACAATAAATTTTAAACGACAAGGATTCCTGGCAAAGAGATCAATTTATTTAATAATAATATATTTAATTATTATGCATTTAATCTTAAAAGAAAATCAAACTCAAACCAAAATTACAGAAAGATTTATTGCTTTCTTAGACTATAACAGATGTAGACTTGTCTTTTGCAATTTTTTTATGCCCTACAATACTTTACAGAAGGAGTAGAGATACTAAAAAATCATCCTGCCTGCATAGCTACCACGTTTTGGTTTTATAACGGCCATGTAAAATGTACTTCTTTCATAACAGGGCAATTCGTCCTCCCTCAAAATTAAATCCCTTATATATTCAGACATTAAAAAAAATAGAATATTTAAAGAACAACTAAATTTAAACTTAGTATTCAGCTGTCAAATTAACCCCCTTTATTTTAAGTGTCCTATTCAACTAAATAAAATGAACAGGTTAAAAAAAATTCGTCACAGTACAATGTCATGAAATAGTTTGTGATAAAAAAGAAATGGAAGTAAAAAGTGACTTGGACCAATATTCACCAAAACTAAAAATGAAATTCTCATGATAATTGCTAAGCCGGCAGCATTTTTTTTATGATGCTTCTAAATATATAAAATTCTTTCAGTTTATTGTTACTCCCCCCCCCCAAAAAAAAACAAAAATCTGGGAAAATTTGCCTGATTTTTGAAAAAAGATGAAACACCCCCCAAAAAAGCAAGCGATCTTATTGAAAATCCCTTTATTAGATACATCATATCAAAGAACCCTATCATAGAGGTTTCAAGCTCCAAATTTCAAAATGTGGAATTTCGCTTTTTTTTTCTGAACAAACATCGTCCATGCGTGTTTATTTGTCTTTCACAGGGGTGATTTTATCAAACCGAAGGTCTAAGATAATTGGGAGGGAGCTCATTTAAACGTGAATTTAAAGCTCTTTTTTATATGACCATAGAGATTGGGCCAGGGGAAAGTATTGTTTTCTTGGTATTTTAGGGCACCAAACTGCGACTTTTCTCCAAAGAGGACGAATTTGTATAAGTTTAAAATTCTGGGAAACTAATTAATTTGAAACTATCAATAACTATATTTTAGGCTTCGTAGTTGCAAAATCAGTAATGCCACATGGTGGCAGTACTGGATTCAACCAAGTTGATTCGCTTTATTTGTTATGAAAATAGGCGGCGTTTGGTGATCTGTAATTGCGTATCAGCTGTAATGAGGGGGGGGGGACGAGTCATTGTTTAGGTGAGGGTAGGGTAGATTCCTAAAAAGTACATTCTATATACCAGTTCATATACCAGTCCATGGGTACTCTTGCAATGCAAGCAAGAGCTGACGGCATATTTTTACCCAAATTGCCCCTTATTAAGTTGTTATCCCTGCGTTTTCTATAATCAAACGAACTTTCTTGTGCACTAATAGCTGCATTAATTACTATTAAACAAATACATATCTGGGATCACCATAAGAAGCTGATTCTTTGATTGAATGTTATCGATAGTTAGGCCTTTACACTTTCATTATTGACAAGGTTATTTACTTACCATTCATTACTATGAAGAATTTGATTTTTTTGTTACTCCAACTAAATCATATAGAAAAAATGTTACTGGAAAACTGGAAACTGGTCACTCAGTCGCAAATTAGAGTTTATATTTTCCTTATTAAGGGTCAAAATCTATTGGCAGGCAGCCAACAATGGCGTAACACACATTTTTTCTATGTTCTTTCCCTATTTTGCTCTTTTCCTTTTGATTTGCTCATAATTACTTTATACGCCGGAAAAGCGGCGGTCTTTTCAAAACACTAAAATATTGTAAGCCTAGGCTACATCAAATCACAGCCTAGAACTAGATCAAATTTCTGGTCACAAGGTCCACGAAGGCGTGATATAATCTAGAATTAAACATAGATAAGATTATGGTGAGTTACCATTTGTTTTCTTTAGTTTCTTTATAGGCCTACTTCAGATTATCTGACCCTTTGATAGGCTACTTTTATTGTCAAATTGATCCTAGAGCCTGTTGAAGAAACAACAGTAATGTTTTGCTCCTATAAAATTTTCTTGTGGAAAAATTCTACTTTAGCTACTTTTGGCTATCTTGGAAAGAGGTTAGGCTAGGAAAATGAAACTTTCTGGGATGGGTCTAGGGTACTGGCTAAAGTATGGGTAAATATTTACCAAATCATATTATTGAGTTATAACTAAAGTGAATATACCACTTGATGCCTTTTTTTATGCTCTTTATGAATATAATAATCATTCTTGTTGGAAATGAATTTTAGCCCCCACCCCTATGTATACCAATTCAGGGTATATATTTGCACATTAGGGGGGTGTGGGTAAATTTTATTTCTGATGTAAATGAGAGGTAAGTTTAAACTTTCCCCCACGCCCTTAATGTGCAAATATATACCCTGAATTGGTATATATAGGGGTGGGGGCTAAATTTTATTTCCAACAAAAATGATTATTATATTTGTAAAGAGCATAAAAAAGGTGGTAAAGTTCTATGAAATCATATTATTGAGTTAGAAATAAAGTGAATACACCATTTGATGCCTTTTTTTATGCTGATTACTGAATTGGTCCATATAGGGGGGGGGGGGCTGAAATTCATTTCCGATAGAAATGCTTATTATATTTGTAATCAGCATAAAAAAAGGCATAGAATGGTGTATTCACTTTAGTCCTAACTCAATAATATGATTTCATAGAACTTTACCAAAAAGGCATTGAGTGGTATATTCACTTTAGTTGTAACTCAATAATATGATTTGGTAAATATTTACCAAAGGATATCCTAGGAAGGTATTTTGAAGTACCTACCTCCGCTCCTTCTCCCTCTAGAGGGTCCTGACCTTTGATGACCTTTAAAAATATGTGTGTTATAAAAGTGAAACCTTGTAAAATAGATCTTCTGCTTAAATGAAGTACAACAAAATTGTTTTCAACTTCACAACTTTTCTCATACCCAATTATAAGGTTTTAAAGATAGGCCTATGCAAATACATTTCCTAAATTTAAAAAAAGCAACATTGAGATGTGGCTTAAAATTCAGGTCAAATAACAGGAATTGCGTTTACAGAGCTAAAGCCTGAGAAAAAGAAACTGATAATTGAAAATTATGGTAAAATAATCTTTTGTCAAATTTTCAATAGGCATAGATCTGTCATGTAGGCAAATTTCAGGACCCTCTAGAGAGAGAAAGAGTGGAGGTAGGTACTTCAAAATACCTTCCCAGGACATACTTTAGCCTGTAGACCAGTATCCAAAAGTGTCATTTTCCTAACCTAATCTCTTTCCAAGATAGCCATAAGTAGCTAAAGTAGAATTTTACCTTTGCTTGTGAGTTATGCATGCTGTTTGTTGACAATGGTAGCCTAATTCAACTTTGAATGGTTTACTATTCTTATTTCTAAGAAAAAATTAGGCTAATAAGCAAGTTAAAATGATAAATTTACAGGTGGCAATATCATTTAGCTAGGATGAAAGTAAAAACATCATTTGATGCCTTTTTTTATTCTCTTTTGTAATTTAATAATTGTCTCTGTTGCAAATTGCATCTTGAACCCTTAAAGGGGCCCTGAAGGTATTTTATATGAATTATCAAAAATCATAAAAGCATCAAATGAAGTTTTCACTTTCATCCTAGCTAAATTATACGGCCCACTGCAAAGTTACCATGAAATTTACCCACCCCTACCCCCCTAATGTGCAAATATATGCCCTGAATTAGAATATACCTGAATTGTTGACAGCAAAGTTTTGAATTACAAAGTTTAGCACTATTTGAAAATAGCACCAAATATTTGAAATATTCAATGGCATTTGAAAAACATGAAACATTAGGAAAATGGTTTATATTTAAATTGCCCAATAAATAAGGTTTGAATTGTTATAAATAAGCATTTTTGGAATATATTACTCTTAAATAACTTATTTATAAACTAGTGATATTGATTATATAAAGTGATATGATTTATAAACTAGAAGGGAATAGTCATCCCAATTCACAAGAAGGGTAGCAAAACTTCTGCAGCAAACTACAGACCTATCAGCCTTACATGTGTGGCATGCAAGGTCATGGAGAGAATCATAAACAAGTGTATCATTAACCATCTTGAGGCCAACTCACTTATCAGCAGTAGTCAGCATGGTTTTTGCTCAAAGAGATCGGTGGACACAAACCTTCTTGAGTCATATAGTCTTGTAACTGACCTACTAGAGAGAGGATTACCTGTGGATATAATATTGTTAGACTTAGCCAAAGCATTTGACAAGGTTTGTCACCGATACCTCATTCACAGGCTACTTACTCTATCTGTTAGTCCACAAGTGGTCAGTTGGACAGAGGACTTTCTGAGGGACAGAACACAGCAAGTGAAAGTGATAACTGGACCAAACAGCCATGTCCTTTCTGACGAAATCAAAGTCACTAGTGGGGTTCCCCAGGGCAGCGTCCTGGGCCCCACCCTGTTTAACATCTACATAAATGAGCTACCCCTCATCACCAGCAACAAAACCACCCTATATGCGGATGATTCGAAACTCATAGGTCCTGCCAACACCTCTTCTTCCATCCAATCCCTCCAAACTGATCTCAACCACATGTGCTCCTGGGTCAAAAGATGGCTGCTGGAATTCAACGCAGAAAAATGCAAGGTCATACACTTTGGACACAAAAACCCCAAACATCAGTACCTCATGACCCAAAATTCTGGAAGTCACCACACAATTGAGCCTGTCCAGGAGGAGAGTGACCTTGGCGTCATCGTTGACTCCCAGTTGAAATTCAGCTCCCACTCACAGAAAATCTCAGCCAATGCTAGTAGAGCCCTAGGCATCATCAAACACAGCATCACCAGTAGGAGTAAACACGTAATCACCAAACTCTACAAAGGATTAGTAAGACCTAGACTGGAGGTGGGGATGATACTGGCCACCCCTCGATTCAAAAAGGACAAGGCAGTTCTTGAGCAAATCCAACGAAGGGCCACTAAGATGATTGTCGGCATGGAAAACAAGAAATACAGTGAACGGCTGAAGGAACTCAACCTCCCCTCCTTAGTATACAGACGGAAACGGGGAGACATGATCCAGGCGCACAAACTCCTCTCAACCAATCGAGAAAATGAGATCCTGGAGATCGACACCTCCCACAAAACACGAGGACACCTTAGACGAATCCGCAAACATCACGCTACAACTGGAGCAAGATGCAATTTCTTCTCGAATCGGATTGAGAACCTCTGGAATAACCTCAAGGAGGACACTGTGGCTGCTGAATCAACAGATGCTTTCAAACGCCATCTGGATGCTGAGTGGAAAGATACACCATGGAAGTTTGACTGGGAAGCACCAGAATCTTCCACCAGAACTTAACCAACTACAACAGTCATCATAAGGAGTGATTCAACAGGATCGAAAGTCCTTATTTCACTCCAAGCTGTGATTTAAGGTAATTTAAGATATGTTTTTAACAACTTTTCAATAACTCAACTAGTGTTGATAACTTCTTTGTGTGGTTACAAAATTGAAATACCTTTTGCAGCCTCTTTAAGGGCTCAAGATGCAATTTGCAACAGAAGTGGGTAAATTTTTTGTTATTTGTATTATTGACTTACAAATAAAGTAAACATACCACTTGATGCCTTTTTATGCTCTTTCCAAATATAATAATCATTTTTGTCAGAAATAAATTTTATCCCCACCCCTATGTATACCAACTCAGGGTATATATTTGCACATTAGGGGGGTGGGGGTAAATTTTATTTCTGATGTGAATGAGAGGTAAGTTTAAATCCCCCCCCACCCCCTAATGTGCAAATATATACCCTGAATTTGCATATAAAGGGGTGGGGGGTAAAATTCATTTCTGACAAAAATGATTATTATATTTGGAAAGAGCATAAAAAAGGCATTGGGTGGTATATTTACTTTATCTGTAAGTCAATAATATGAATAACAAAAATTTACCAAGAAGCAATTATTGAACTGTGAAAGAGCATACAAAAAGGCATCAAATGATGTTTTCACTTTCATCCTTGCTAAATTATAGTGACACCTGCAAATTTACCATTAAAACTAGCCTACAAAACCATTTGGAAGAATTATTTTACTGTTAAAAGTTCATGGTTAGGCCTACTTAGAATGAAATAGATTAAGAAAACAGTTCTTACTTCATAATATGCAGAAAAATTATAGAAAATTGCTTTGTCCAGTGAAGTAAGGAAAAAATCCAGTAGAGCTGCTGGTTAGTGATGATAAGGAGCCAGTGACTCAATTGCATCCCACCCCATCTTCCATGGTTTGATGGACCAAATCTTGTCAACAGGAATCTTAAAGGCATCAATGGAGGGAGTAATTACAGCCGTATCAGGAAGATTGTTTCAATGGGTAATCACTCTATAAGAGAACCAATTAGAGAAGTAGTGGTTGCAGACTCTGGTATCTGTCCTATTCCAGGACAACTTCTTACTATGCCCTCTTGTTATGGAGGATTCATCAAACTGAAATGGATTTTGACAAGAGGAGTCAGCATTCAAAAGCTTATAAGTCAATATGACATCCCCTCTTCAACCCCTGCACACAGGTGTTAAGAGGTTTAGCTTATTCAATTGAGATGGATTGTCAAGATTCTTTTATCTATCAACAGCTTTTGTTGCTTGTCTTTGGACATATTGTACTTTTTGCTGATTGCCCCTGTTCATGGGTGTTGCAACATGCATCCTAAATTCTAGCAATGGTTTCACAAGGTCCTTGTACAATTTAGTCATAACTGTAGATGATATGCTGTGTACAGTAGCCTATGCTTGATTATGCCAAGGGTCTAGAATGCTTTTTCAACTAATGTTTATGCATGTTTGTTGAATTTTAGTTCCTCATCAATAACCATTCCCAAATCTCTCCCCTCTGCCAAAGAGTCAATCATTTGTCTTGAACCATCCCCTCCTATCATATAGTTACAGCCATATTATGTTCTTTCTCCCAAAGTGCATTGACTTGTACATATGAATGTTAAATTCAAGTTTTCACCCACAGGCCCATAGTGAAATCAAATTCAGGTTTTGTTGTATGGAAGCTTATATAACTAATGACTGCAGAGACAATAAGTTTCTTACAGCTTCTGGAGCATCATTAATAAAACCATTGAACAATATTGAACCTAAGATTGTTCCCTGAGGCACACCACTATCAACTTCTGAGAATAATTCTTGGCCATTGTCCCCAAATACCTTAGCTTTCTGCTTTCTTCCTGAAAGCAACTGCAACACCCATTCTATAACCTCCAGATATATACCAATAGCTATTAGTTTTATCAACAGCCAGTGGTGACAAACTTTATCAAATGTATTGGAAAATCTAAAAGGATCATGTCAACTAGAGTATTGATATTTAGCAACTTAGTGATATCATCATAAGCATCTATAAGATCTGTGTCAACTGAGCACCCAGATCTGATGCCTTGTTGGATGTCTGTGAGCAGTTTGTTGTCAAGTAAATGTTTTGTTATTATGGTATTCACAATTTCTTCAAGAATTGTACCAACTGTTGATGCTATGATAATGGGTTGGTAAATGGTGACATTATTCCTACTTCCACCATTGTGGGCAGGCATAATATTTGCATTTTGCTAATCTTGAGGAATTACTTTGGTGTCCAGAGACTTTTGGAACAGTTTTATTAAGGGAGGGGCAAGCTCCAAATGGGCCTCTTTTAAGGTCTGAGGATGAACTTCATCAGGGCCAACAGACTTATTTGGATTCAATCTTTTGAGCTGCAGTTCTATGTCCAAAGATTGATGGCAGTAACTTGCATACGTTCTCAATATTGTAATCCAGCCTTTCTGGCAAGGGAGCATTATCTGGAGGTGTGAAAACTGACTTGAACTGCTTATTCAAGACTTATGTAATATCTCCAGGATTGGTTATACCATTCTTATTAACTGAGAGTTTTGTTACTGAATGGCAAGTGTTATGTTACATTGTCAGGTTTGGTTAATTTATTTATTATTTATCATTATGATAAAAATCTAGAACTGCAGCTTGTCAGAAGGAGACATGCTAGGACAAAAGAGATAGGCTTTTGATTGCTAATTTCATTTTGAAGGTTCTATTCTTGTTTTGACTCTTTATCTACAGTGCCCCTCTAATGGTCTCATAACAAATGAAACTCAGAGAGGAAAGAAAATAACAAAATGAAAAATAAAATAAAAAAAGGTGAAAAAACAATGGATATTCTCAAGGATATTCTTTTCTGCAATGGTTACCCAATCAAACTTATTGAAAATATCATGGATAGACAATTAAAAAAGATAAAACAACAAAATAGGGAGCTTGTCCCCCTTGATTCAGTTACCCCAGCAATTGAGAAAAAAACTTTCATCACTTTACCATACATCCCAAAACTTGGCAATAAACTTGAAAAAAATTAAAAAAAAAACATAATCTCTCTGTTTCTTTCAAAACCAAACAAAAAGTTGAACATTTTTTCAACTGAGGAAAGGATAAAACTGACCCTGTACTGGGTAGTGGTGTCTACAGAATCCCATGTTCATGTGGGAAATTTTATATTGGTAGGACCCATCAACAACTAGGTGAACGTTTGCATGAGCACAAAATTTCAATAGATAAGTCCCTGAGATTAAAAAATAACAATGACAACTTTGATTCGGCATTGGCTTTGCATACTTTCGTTAATCCAACCCATCTGGTTCTTTTTGACAAGGCAACCTTAATATCAACTGTAAATGACCTACCACAAACTTTTAAAGAAGTAATTGAGATAAAAAAAAAATACATGAACCAAAATTTGGCAATAAATAGAGATGCTGGAGATATTTCATTAAGCCCAATTTACAACAGTTTAATTTTGAAGGACTCAATCAATATTTTCACCTGGTATAACTTAAAAGAACCTATTTGCATATCTAATGAAAACCAAAACTGTAGACCAGCTAAAACTATTGCAAGGCAAAGGATTCTTGCTCAATCATCTTGGTAAATTCTTTTTCATTGATTCCTGCCTGGTTTTTATTTAGTGTCAGTTCTGTCTTTGTCGGGTAAACTTTGAAAGGTTAGATTTTCGTTTTTTTTAGTTTCCTTTTTGTTTAGCACTGAGGACGACTTGGCGGAGGTCCTTGTCGAAATATTTCCTTATTTCTTCTTCTTCATGGTTCGCCCCTGGCTGACAAATTCCTCATTTTTTCACCTTTTTTTATTTATTTTTCATTTTGTTATTTTCTTTCCTCTCTGAGTTTCATTTGTCATGTATAGCCAGTGTGGTCTAAGAATGTATTTAATAGTCTCATAACAGCCTAGGCTTTATAAAGAATGACTAAAAATATGATGTAATTCTTAGTTTATAATATGCAACAGATATATATGAATTACATTTCCTTGTTTTTTTTTCTCTGTTTTTTTGTTAGTTTTCATCAACTATTATGTTACTTTTTCTTACATAGCCTAGGGCTATATGAGACCATTAGAGGGGGCTGGTGATGAATTAACAAAAACAGAAAAAAAACATTAACATGGATGTAAAATTAGCAATCTAAAAGTGTCTCTCTTTTCTTCTAGCATGTCTTCTTCTGAAGGGTCATTATTCTAGACGTTTGCTTCTATATCTAACACTTGCCATACATGTATGACAAGTGTTATGTTATATTGTTAGGTTAGGTTAATTTATTTATTATTTATCATTGTGGTAAAGGTCTAGAATCACAGCTGTCCAGAAGGAGCCATGCTAGAACAAAAAGATTTACTTTTAATTAATAAACTAATTTTAATTACTCTTAGTAAGCTAATTTTATATTGTTTTTAATGGTTCTGTTCTTGTTTTTGACAGGTCATCCCCACTGCCCCTGTGATGGTCTCAGAAAGACTCAGGCTATATAAAGAATGACTAAAAATACAATATGATTTTTAGTTCTATGCAGTAAATATCAATAAATCATGTTTCCTTGTTGTTTTTTCTCATTTTAATCTGTTTTTGAATCAGTTTTCATCAATTATTGTGTAGTTTTTTTTTCATAGTCTAGAGATGTATGAGACCATTAGAGGGGGAATATGGTTTTGTTTGTCAGAAACACAAACAAAACCATAGAAATGAATATAAAATTAACAATCTCAAAGTGTCTTTCTTTTTGTTCTAGCATGTCTTCTTCTGAAGAGCCATTATTCTACACCTGTACCAGCATTATTTTATTATTTTTGTTAGTATTTTTTTCATTCATTTTATTTGCCTGGAATTAAGAAAACACAATTTGCGATTTTTATGCAAATTTTTCAAACCCAATGGCATCCTATATTAAAAAGAAAGAAAAATAATATGTTTTTTTTCCAAAAAAGTGAATAAAAGTAGAAAAAGCTTGAATATATGTATACCTTTCAAGCCCACAAAGGTGGCATACAACTGATCTTTCCTGTTTTTTTTTTATATTTACAGGGTTTGTCCAGAAAGTAAGAGGACTGAGTCAATATAAAAACATTTATTTAGTTGATCATTGCAATTCTTTGAAAACTTTCAAAATAGGCTCCTTTTGCATTAATGCAGTGCTGCCAGCGTGATTTCCAAGCATTGAAGACGTCACAGTATGCATTCTCTGGAATAGCCTTGAGAGCTGCAGTACATGCTGCTTGGATCCCTTCTGTTGCCTCAAAACACTTGCCTTTCAACAACCTTTTCAGGCATGGAAACAAAAATAAAGTCCAGGGGGCCACATCTGGGCTGTATGGTGGCTGTGGAAGCATTGGGATGCCAGCCTTGGTCAGGTAACTGTTCTCAAGAAAGGTGGTGTGAGCTGGGGCGTTGCTGCAGTGCAACTTCCAGTCGGCTGTGATGTCTTGTTGGGGCCAATTGACCCTTTATTTGAGTCTCTTGAGTACTTCTACATAAAACTTGGCATTGGTGGTTTGTCCAGGAGGAACAAATTCATGGTGGACAATGCCTTTAACGTCAAAAAAGACAATGAGGATTGTTTTCACTTTGGATTTGCTCATTCTTGCTTTTTTTTGGGCGAAAAGACCCCAACGTGTGCAACTCGGAAGATTGCCTCTTTGTCTTGGAATCATACTCAAAGATCCAGCACTCGTCACATGTGATTATGTTATTCAAAAATTGGGGGTCTCTTTCACACATGTTCAAATTTTCTGGGCACCCTTCCACTCACCACAATTTCTCAAAACACTTTTGGGATCATCTTTGCACACACCTTGCACATTTTCAAATGTACTATCACAATGTCTTGAACGATAGATTTTGGTAAATTTAACATTTGGGCAATTAAACAAGTCGACGGTCTGGGTTCAAAACTTTGCGCACATGAGTCAGTTTGTCGGTTTTTGTCAAAGGCAAAGGTCTTCCAGCACTTTCTGCATCAGCGACCTCTTCCCGTTCCTCCAAAAAGGCCTGGTGGCACTGAAACACTCCACTTTTTTCTAAAGCAACATCTGGGTAAGCCTGCTTGATCATATCAAACATCTCTGTTGCAGATTTACCGACTTTCACACATAATTTAATCGTGTACCTCTGCTGTAACGAACGCTGCATTTTCGGCTTGCACCACTCACAGAAAACAAGTCACGCAATAATGCCTGTCCTGACTCTCCATATGCTCGGAGCCAACTGCCCAACAGCTCGTTTGTTAGCTAGGAAAACCCTGTACCGAATCCAGTCAGAGCGCGCACACTCCAAATTACAGTTGTGGCGAAAGAAATTACTTTCCAGACAAATCCTGTATCTACTAGAACTTTTGATTTAAAAACGTGTTTAGCCATCCCATCACCCTTTCTGATACCACTATGAACTTTATTAAGCATATATTTCGAACACTATCACCTTTTCAGTCAACTATATACTGCCTTATGAAATAATTTTGGATCCCTTGATAATTATCAAGCTCATTCTTATTTCTTTTCTTATATAATGGAGCCATCAGTGACAGTGGCCACTTCTGTGGCTAAAACATTTTCTGTAGAATAACTTTAAAAAGTACTGACAAATTGGAAGTAAATATGCTAATCCACGTTTTCATATTGATGTTGGTATACCACCTGGACCAGATGCCCAATGCTCCTTTCATCTTTTCCAATGAAGTCCATACTTCATTTTGATCCACTGGGTTGAACAACCCATTATCCGCTTCTTTCATGGGAAAATCGACCTGAATCTGAAGTTGATCTGAATATTTTTCTAGCAGTCTACTCCCATTTCTTTTTTCTTAGGTATTAATTAAAAGCACTTTCCGAAAAATAAATTTGTCAAAGAAAAGTAAAGGCCATTTTAAACAAGCTCAGCAGATACAAATACCTGTTAAAATTCAAACTCAAAACGACCAGAAATTACTATTAAAGAATAAATGAAACCCAAAACGAATGGAAATTAAATAATCATAGTGAGAGGAGGAGGCAATACCCAAACTCTTGTGTGTAGTGATTTTTGTTTGTTTTCGTGGTTGATTTGCATATTCAATTTAAGTTTCACTCGTTTTATGATTTATTTATTCATTTACATTAATATCTATCGTATGTTTGTTTGCATTGATTGTTTATTTAATTTCTGTTCATTTTAAGTTTCATGTATACTTCAATAGCAAAATATTTTTTTTCGCTTTAAGCTTGATTTTCATATTCAATCCAACCATTACTCGCTTTTAGATCTATTTATTAATTTATATTATTACTTGTTGTATGTTTTTTCCTATGATTGTTTATTTAATTTTGGTTCGTTCTGGGTTTCATTTATTCTTTAATAGTAATTTCTGGTCGTTTTGAGTTTGAATTTTAACAGGTTTTTGTATCTGCTGACTTAAGTTTAAAATGGTCTTTACTTTTCTTTGAAAAACTTATTTTTCAGAAAGTTTTTTTTAATTAATTTTGTTCGTTTTTGATTGCAAAAAGCTTCAACTTTTTAAAAATTCCTTATTTAAAAATCAAATCTTGATCAAAGTATCAAAACTAGTATCAAAGTAACAATATCAAAGTGAAAAAAGTTTTCCCCCTTCAAAATAAGCCCCCTTTGAAGTTTATACAACAACCCCTTCTATATGGTTTGTCAGGGAAAAACATAAATGGAGTGTTGGGGGAGGCTAGCTGCCCTCCGATCACTTTTTACTTTTAAAAAGTGAATTACATCTTTCAATTTCCAATCAAATGAGCTCTCTATGAAGTTTATACGAGCATCCCTTCCATAACAACCATACATGCCCCCAGAGAAGAACTTACAACGCCTACACTCGGGCCCTGAGGGGCTGTGTCGACACTGGAGTATTTGTTATCAGAAATTTGGACTATTTTCAACAAAATGTCTACCTCAAAAGTTTTATCTGATGCATTTAGGGTGTGGAGGGGGGAAGCTAGTTACCCTCCAATCTCTTTTGACTCTTGAAAAGTGGACAAGAACTTTCAATTTCCAATCAAATGAACCCTCTCCGAAGTTTATACAAGCATCCCTTCCATAAAAACGATATATGCCCCCAGAGCATTACTTACAATGCCTGCCTCAGGGCAATGGGGGGGGGGGGTTGTGTCGACATAGGAGTTTTTCTTGTCTGACCTTTTAATTATTTTTAATGAAATGGCTATTTAAAAAAAAATTCGGATAGGCTTGGGAAAAAAGGGTGTGTGTGGGGGGGGGGACGGGGCTAGTTGCCCTCGGATATCTTTTGACTCTTAAAAAGTGAACTAGAACTTCCAATTTCCAATCAAATGAGCCCTCTCTGAAGTTTATACAAACATTCCTTTCATAAGACCCATACACGCCCCCAGGAAAAGACTTACAATGCCTACCCCCTGGGCTCTGGTGGGTTGTATTGACACCAGAGTTTTGTTATCTAATTTTTAAAAAACTAGCTATCTCAAAATTTACAGTGGATAGGTTTGGTGAAAAAGGGCGTAGGGGGGGGCTAGCTGCCCTTAAATCTCTTGACTCTTAAAAAGTGAACTAGAAATTTCAATTTCCAATCAAATAAGCCCTCTATGAAATTTATACAAGTATCTCTTTCATAAGAACCATACATGCCCTTAGGCATAACTTAAAACGCCTTCTCCTGGGCCCTTGGGGGCTGTATTGACACCGGAGTTTTTGTTATCCAACCTTTGAACTTTTTTTTTAAACAAAATGTCTATCTCAAAATTTTCATCAGATGGGTTTGGAAACAGAAGGCCCGGGGGGGGGGGCTAGTTGCCCTCGGATCTCTTTTGACTATTGAAAAGTGAACTTGAACTTTCAATTTCCAATCAAATGAACCCTCTTTGAAGGTTATATGAGTACTCCTTTCATAAGAACCATATACGCCCCAGGGCATAACTTACAACGCCTGCCCCCTGGGCCCTGGGGGGTTGTGTTGATACCTGAGTTTTGTTATCTGACTTTTGAACAATTTTTGACTTAATGGTTATCTAAAATGTTTTATTGGATGCATTCGGGAAAAAAGGGGTATTGGGGGGGGGCTAGTTGCCCTCCAATCTCTTTTGACTCTCAAAACTGAACTAGAACTTTCAATTTCCAATCAAATTATCCCTCTCTGAAGTTTTTACGAATATCCCTTCCATGAGAACCATATATTCCCCCAGGGCAAAACTAACAACGCCTGCCTTTGAGCCCTGGGGGCTGTGTTGACCCCAGAGTTTTCATTATATGGTCTTTGAACTATTTAAAAAAAGCTACCTCAAAGCTCTTATCAGCAGGGCTAGTTGCCCTCAGATATCTTTTGACTCTTAAAAAATGAACTAGAATTTTCAATTTCCAATCAATTGAGCCCTCTTTGAAGTTTATACGAGCATCCCTTCCATAAGAACCATATATGCCCCTAGGGTATAACTTACAATGCCTGTCCCCCGGCCCTGGGGGTTTGTGTCAACACCAGAGTTTTTGTTATATTATCTTTGAACTATTTTTAACAAAATAGCTATCTCAAATTTTTATCGGATGCATTTGGGAATAAAGGGCGTGGGAGAGGGGGCTGGTTACCCTCCAATATCTTTTGACGCTTAAAAAGTAAAATAGAACTTTCAATTTCCAATCAAATGAGCCCTCTGAAGTTTATACGAGCATTCCTTCCATAAGAACCATATATGCCCCAGAACATAACTTATAATCCTTGCCCTGAAGACCTTGGGGGGGGGGAGTGTCATGCTCAAAGATATAATTTCCAGAACGTTCAACTACATTGAACAAAATGGCTATCTCAAAATTTTGATTGGATGTGTTTGGGGAAATGGTGGGAGTGGAAGGGGTGTTAGTTGCCTTCCAATCATTTTCGACTATTAAAAAGGGCACTAACCATTTAAATTTCCAATCGAATGAGCCCTTTTTGAAGTTTCTATGACAACGCTTTCTATAAAAATTTTATATGCCCCCAGGGCATAACTTACAACCGTTGTCCTGAGGTGTGAGGGGGGGGTCATCCTCTAAGAACTAATTTCCAGAATTTTCAATCACGTTGAACAAAATGGCTATGTCAAAATTTTGATTGGATGTGTTTTGGCAAAATGCGGGCGTGAGAGGGGAGTTAGTTGCCCTCCAATCACTTTTGACTATTAAAAAGGGCACTAGCCCTTTTAATTTCCAATTGAATGAGCCCTTTTGAAGTTTCTACAACAAAGCTTTCTATAAAAACCTTGTATGCCCCCAGGGCATAACTTACAACCTTTGCCCTGAGGGATGAGCGGGGGGGGGTTGTCATCCTCAAAGATCTAATTTCCAGAATTTTCAACCACGTTGAACAAAATGGCTAACTCAAAATTTTGATTGGATGTGTTTGGGGAGAAGGTGGGCCTGAGAGGGGGGTTAGTTGCTCTCCAATCACTTTTGACTATTAAAAAGGGCACTAGCCCTTTGAATTTCCAATCAAATGAGCCCTTTTTTAAGTTTCTACGACAAAGCTTTATATAATAAAGCTTATATGCCCCCAGGGCATAACTTGCCCTGAAGGCTATGGGGGAGTGTCCTCCTCAAAAATATAATTTCTATTTGGAAATCACCTACGTAGAACAAAATGACTATCTCAAAATTTAGATTGGATGTGTTCTGGGAAATGGTGGTCGTGGAAGGGGTATTCATTGCCTTCCAATCAGTTTTGACCCTTAATAAGGGCACTAGAACCCTCGATTTCCAATCGAAGGAGCCCCCTTTGAAGTTTTTACGATGACCCCTTCCATATGAAGTGCCTCTGGAGAAAAAAACAAAATAAATAGTAAAACATTGGAGCCGTATATCCTTTACTATAGACAATGCTATAGCATTGCCTCTGATACTCTGGCCAAGAAGCTGCTGGATCGCAAAAGTCCTCTTGTCTCGGTCTTATTGCCCACTAGATTCTCTGCCAAAAATAATTTCTTACCCTTATTTTGTGAATTAAAAAAAAAAAAGCTTGCCGAAAAACTACTTTTTCAAAGAAAAGTAAAGGCCATAATAAACTTAAGCTCAGAAGATATAAATACCTGATCAAATTCAAACTCAAAAGGACCAGAAATTCCCGTTAAAGAATAAATGACACCCAAAACGAACAGAAATTAAATAAACAATCATAGGAAAAACATACAACAAGTAATAATATAAATGAATAAATATATCTTAAAGTGAGTAATGCTTAGATTGAATATGAAAATCAAGCTTAAAACGAAAAAAAAATATTTTGCTATTGAAGTATAATTGAAACTCAAAACCAACAGAAATTAAATAAACAATCAATGTAAACAAACACACAATAGTTATTAATATAAATGAATAAATAAATCTTAAAACGAGTGAAACTTAAATTGAATATGCAAATCAAGCTTGAAACAAACAAAAATCACTACAAACAAGAGTTTGGGTGTTGCCTCCTCTCGCTGTGAAAGTCTAAAACCACCTGCGTCATTGGCCCTTTACTGAAAACTATATGCGTCTTGAACAGTCTTGGGAAGTATAAACAACATCAAATTGAATATTTGATATATAATGATATTAGTTGTTGAAAGATCGACATGAGTAGGGCTCAAAACCCCTATGCCTCCCCAAGGCCAGAACATAATTTGCACTTTACTGAAAAAAATATAAATGT